>JAODAL010041685.1:0-35626 GCA_025379985.1 Phyllomedusa bahiana | reverse complement strand
GTGACGGGTTTAAGGGTCTGCTGCGGTCCAGGACAGCGTTTGTCAATGCCCAGTTCAATAAAAATGGGGGTTTGAAAGCCCCTTTTTTTCCCGGCACTTTTTTTGGGGTCAGACATTTTTAAAGGGGGCATACTGCGTCCAGGAAGTTCAAATCAATGTCCAGTTAACAAAAAGGTTTTTGAAAGACTCCTTTTTCCCCGAAATTTTTGATCTGTGGGTCAGGCATTTAAGGGTCATGCTGCGGTCCAGGACGGGGTTTGTCTTTTTTTCCATTAAACAAAAGGGGTTAAAAAGACTACTTTCTTCCGGCACTTTTTAATCTGTGTGTATGCAGGTTTTTAGGGTCATGTGCGCCCAGGACGGGAAATTCATGTCCATTTAAAGAAAAAATGATGGTTCAAATAATATGCCTTTGGCATTTTTAATTTGTGGGGGTAAAAGGTTTAAGGGTCATGCTGTGGTACAAGAAGGATAGTAATGGTGTTGGACTTTTTTTGTGGTTTTTATAGCCAAAGTGTTGTGAAAAGAGTAGCAGGTATCCATTTGCTGTTGTGGCTTTTAACCATTTCTCCGCCCTTTGGATGTAAGAATGAGGTGTTGTTGCTCCCCCCTAGACTTTAAGGGTTCATGGGATGACGATTCGCTATCAAAAAAACCCTTTTGATGGTGGCCGACATCGACTACGGCCATTTGTAGCCAACTAATCGTAAAAACTACAAAATTTTTTACAGTTTAATTTAGGACATTTTTTTTTGTAACTATTTGTAACTGATTCCGACGTAATTACGTTCCGAAAATCATTAAAATCGTTGCAAATAATTTCACTAAGGTATGTTCGCACGGCTGATTTCAGAATGTTTCCCCCGTGGGTTTTCCGACGAAATACTTTCCAAAATCGTTTTGAAAATCATTGCAAATCATTTTGCAAAAAAGTTTTCATAAAGTGTGACACTTTTTTGGAAACGGCAGGGGAAATATTAATTTTATTGACTTTTGTTACACTTTACAAGTTGAGGTTAGGCCTCGTTCACCGGCTATTTGGGCACGATTGGCCCGTACCCGCCCCGGTTTTGGTTAAAGTATGGCGCCAATCCGTCCCTGTCAAAACGGTAATCCAAGCTCTCAAGAGAACAGGGGTTTCCCGTCGCTCCTCCCCCCCCCGGGGCGAATCCGCCGCGGGGGGGGGGAAATGACATGCCATTAACCCGCGGACGGCCGTAAAAAATGCATTGCTAGGGGGCGGGGAGCGGCCCCCCCCGCGCCCCCCCCGCCCCCGCCCGCCCCTTATTCAGGCGTTTTGTGACTCAATATGGCTCACAAATCCGTCGGGGAATAACCCGTGTGAACCCCGGCCTTATTGTGAAAGTTTTTGAATGAAGCTTGGTTTTGGGTCTAAAATTTTGTTTCATTTAATTTTCCGCCCCTTTTAATCCGTGCGCCTTAAATGAACAAAGAAGATTAACAGGCGCTCATTATAATGCCCCTTATAACCCCGGGCCCTTACAGTCCGAAATAGGTAATTCTATTGACTACCTTTTCCATGATCAAGCAGATGTGAATGCACCCTTTCAATTCTAAAAGTAAATGTAAAACAATGTATCAACAATGATGTGCAAAATTGTACATATACTATATACAGTGTGTATAAACCCCCCCATAAATGTTTAAAAAGAGACCCTTTTAAAAAATTTTAATTTAAAGTTCACTCGGGCCCTTTGTACTGTTTTTGACCTGGCAGCTCTTCTCTTAACTCTTTGTTCAGATCTTCAAATTCACTGCATTTTTTGAACTATTTTGCCTAAAAAAATATGATTTGCTTTTCAAAAAAGCCCCAAAATATTTAATGATCACATACAAGTACAAGAATTACATTCTATTCCGCACTGTTCTTTGGTATTACAGGGGGATTGCAATATATGACTTCCTCCACCCATCGTAGGGCTTCTTAAATAATCATACCCCTCAATCATTTTTTAAACCTTTTCCTTTTGTTTCTTCAATAAAAAGGGTTTTTCCTTTAAACCCCCTTTTTTTTATTTACAAAGTCCCCAAAAAACCCAAAAAGGCGAAACCTTCCAGAAGTTGCCCCATTTTGTTTCAACACCCCTCATGGATCTCCAGGGTGAAATTTTGGCCCAGGTGTTCCATAGTTTTTTTTAGCATTTGGTCATGAAGGGAAAAAAAACGCAGTCCCATCATTGTTTTTTGGGCTTCATTTTTACCGTATTCACCGTGCAATATAAATGACATGATAACTTTATTATTGGGGTCTGTATAAGTACAATAATATAAATTTGACATTGTTTTTTTTTGTTTTAATTAAAAACAATAAAATAAAAAATTTTTGTTTATTGTCGTCATAGTCTGTTTTTTGCAGGGTGGGTTGACATTTTTATTGGTGTCATGGAGTTCATATGACACTTTGCTTTTTTCAAGGGGGTTGTGAAGGTTTTTTTAACAAAAAAAGCAAACCTGATAGTGTTTTTTTTTTTTTTTTTTAGGCTATGTTCATACGGTTAACTGCGGGCAAAATTACGCCCCGCAATTACGCCGTGGGGGGCCAGGGGGGGGGGGGGGGGGGGGGCGGGGCGGGGGGGGGGGGGGGGGGGGCCACTTTGCCGGCCCATAAATTCATTACACGGGGCCTATACACCGCTGGTAATTCACATTCACTTATCTCCCCCCCGGCCCCGGGTTTTGCCGAGCAGGGGAGAGGAACGAAAATTCTAGTTTTCTAGAGAACTGTGGATTACCGTAATGACTGGCTTTTCCCCGTAATTTTCGCACCCGGCGTTTAATTTCGGGGCCCAAAACCGCCATTTTAAGCCGTTGAACATTGCCTTACAGGGTCCCCTGAGTGGGATAAAAGGGCAAGCTACTTTTCTCAACCCTAAATGATTACAGCGATACCCCAAAATGGATATTTTTTATGTTTTTTTTGCTTTTCCACAATAAAAAACCTTTATTCAAAAAGGGAAAAACACATTTTTGCATCACCATAGTCGGAGACCAAACTTTTTTATTTTTCAGTGTGAGGGGGGCGTGTATAGTGTATAAGCGTTTTTGTTTATTTTGTGAACAAGTTAAGTTGGCCATACACTTTAGATAAAAGTCACTGCAATCAATTTGGCTGACTAATGTTTATGAGGGCTACTTGACCCCTCCTCTCTGATAGCAAATATAAGGGGGAGAGAATTATTTAACATGTCAGATGTTAAAATTTTGCTCTTACAGGAGATAGCAGCAATTTACATCTTTTTTTCCTTTTCCCACTTAAAAAAAAAACCCCAAAGGGCTTAAAGGGGTTTTCTCATTTCAAAGATCATAGTTCAACAGGTGGGGATGAAAAATCTAAGCTTGTAGGCATCTTGGTTACCATAAGCAAAGTGCTATGGTTTAAGAGAATGGGCCGTTTGTTTAATTTTTGGAAGTGAGAGAGAGCTCCGGTTGGGTTACGGCTAGGTCTTGCCCCCGGTCGTATTCGGGAACGAGCATCAGAAGGAGTAGCAGAGGAGAGACTGTATATGGGAGGGAGCAGGGACATGTGTGCACGAAGACGAGTTCCGCCCAGGTCATATTCGGGAACGCGCGTGAGACGGAGTAGGGAGGGAGAGAGAGAGAGAGAGAAAGACAGAGAGAGAGAGAGGGAGTGAGGGAGGGAGAGGGAGAGAGAAAGAGAGAGAAACAGAGAGAGATGAATGGGGCTGTGCCAGGTTTCTGTGGTGCATGTTTGGAAGTGTTTTCTGTGCAGCAGAAACAGACCCTGTAGTTTTAAAAAGGGTGTTTGATGCATAAAACGGATCAAGAATTGATATATAAATCCTTTGAACACATCAGAAAGACACATGTAAAACACACATCAGCGATCACGCTGATGCGTGTTTTACATTGAAACTAATGTAAGTTACACTGCACATTGTTAGTGTCGTGTTTGGGTCAGAAAAACGTATCCAAATATGCATCTAAAAAACACCATGTGAACACCCCCTTAGGCCGTGTTCACACGGCTTATTCCCGACGGATTTGTGCGCCGTATTGAGAGCACAAATCCGCCGTGAATAAGGGGCGGGACGGGGGCGGGGGCGGGGCGCGGCGGGGGGCGCCGCTCCCGGCCCCATAGACAATGCATTGTTTATGGCGCTCCGCGCCGTAAATAATGTGCATGTCACGTTATCCCCCCGCGGCGGATTTGCCGAGCGGGGAGGAGCGACGGAATCCACTGTTATCTATGAGAGCCGTGGATTCCCGTCCTGACTCCGACGGATTGGCGCCGTATTGATGCGCTTATCCGGAGCGGAATACGGCGCCAATCCGTCGGCAAATAAGCCGTGTGAACGGGGCCTTAGAGTAAATGGTTGTAGGCTGTGATCCATAATGACTGATCAGCATTGTATTTACCTTAACAATTTTTGCCTCATCTTTTTTCTTTGCGCTTTGTAGTGCTTCCAGGTGGTGTCTTGCACTGTCATAATCCACCAGTTTTCTCCCCCGCTTGGCTATTCTTTCCTGTAAAGTTTCAGTACAATGTATTAAGTAAAAGACTTTTCTGTTCCTAGCCATTTTTATTAGTCCTATGAAAGCTTGTTGCAAATCTGGTTAAAACTTAATATCCCACTGCATTTTCATGTGTTATTTACGGGCAGAGGACCACACTTTTGGCCATGATGTTCTGAAACTGTGTTTTCTGTATCCAGTCTGAATACCGCCTTTGGTCAGTTCTCGCTAAACTATCATTGACAGGTTTCCTGTCATCAGAGGTGGAACTTCAAGCCCTTGGGCCCTAGTGCAAAAAGTGAAATGGGGCCCCCCAGTTACCCTGCACCATTTACAATGCTGATGTCTCCTTATGTGGCAGATGGGCTTTTGGGCCCCCTCAGGTTGCAGGGCCCGGTAGTGACTGCTACCTCTGCACCCCCTGTAGCTACGCCCCTGCCTGCCATACCTGTCTGCTGCTGCTGGCCTTGAGCTGGGCTGCAGGTGATTAGACTGAGTGTGATTGACAGCTGCCTTGGCCACTCAGTCCGTGTTTTGTTTTGCTGTATATCAAAGGGCCGGTCCAATCATGCTCTGGACGAGGACTGTGACATCCTACTTATAGATTACTTCGGCTCTGATTCTTTCCCTGTGATAGTGTTTTTGGGCTTGAGCTGGTGTGCTTTGTGTTACTGTTTTGCTTGGTATCTGATTCTTGTGCCTTTCCTCCTGACGATGTTGTACTGCAGTGCTCTTTCCGGCTTTGACCTGATCTGCCTGACCTCCCATTGTTGTGTTTGTCTGTTTTGTTCGTTCGGTGTTGCAACCTACCTAGGTAGATTTTGCCGCCAAGTTGTCGCTGACCGCTTAGGGTTGGCTAGTAGGTAGGGACAGCATTGGGGAACTTAGTGCTAGGGCGCACTGTCTGTCCCTTTCTGACCACGTGTCGGGTTCCTCACATTACTTCCATTTTTTATAAGGGTGAGTATAAACAGGAACACTCATTTTGGTACCTTGAAAGCTGGAACCGTTTTTGAGTATGTTTGGGGCGCTGATTTCAGAAATGACACTCGTTTTCCACTATCAGCTCTAGTTTTGGAGATCTGGCATTGCCACCTTACCAAGTACCTACTTCTGAAAGTTGTGGTCACTCAATATTGTACTAAAGAAATGTTGGAAATTCACATGAAACAGAAAAGACAAAAATTTTAGAACATTTAAAGAACACATGCAAACAAAAACATGAATGTGCCGAGCAAATTCAATTCTATTCATCTGCACTACATATATATAAACAAATTAATCACAATGACAATGTAGGATCATGTAATTAACATCTCACAAACTAGAGCTGCTAAAACAAAATGGATGGTATTTTCGAACTCTGCAACATTCAAATGCCTCGAATAAGGTCAAAATGGCTAGGCATAAAAAAAAAAAAAATTTTTTGGTTCTCCAGTATAAAGGGAAAAATAAAAACTTTATAGATCTTCAGCTTACTTCCTTTAACAGAGTTGTTATCATTGTCTGACAAACATGCTTAGGCTGGGTTCACACTACATTAATGCATACGTTGCAGGTATCTGTCGGTGGTACCGTGAAAAAGGTACCTTAGGAAATACCGCAATGCAGCCTTGGACGGCCCATAGAGGATAATAGAGCAAACGTAGTCCACACTGGGCTACGTCTGCTCTACTATCCTCTGTCGGTCTACCGAGGCTGCACTGCGGTATCCACCAAGGTGCCTTTTTCACGGTACACCGACAGATACCTGCAACATATGCATTAACATAGTGTGAACCAACTCTTACTAACATCTACTCTCTTGAAACACACCAAGCATATGAAGGAGGTTGTGCAGAGACACATGGAGTCCCATACTTACAGCAATCCATGTAGTTCCTAAGAGAGAATACTTTCATAATACGGCATCTGATGGGGCATGCAGCTTTAATACAGACTCATACAAAGAAACTTCCATATGAAATCGAGAGGCATAAGGAGATTCACTAGGGCCCTAGAGAAAACTAGTCTTTTATAGCCTATTTATTTGAAGTCTAGAGGTCTATACCCTGTTTCCCCGAGAATAAGACAGGGGATGTCTTATTTATCCATGACCACGAATTCACATTTATTGTTGAACAAAAAATCAACATGTATTAATATACTGTAGTGATTTCATCACAAACATCAGCATAAGCAGCCAAACTCTGAATTGCTTCAAAAAAAATGCACTATGTCTTATTTTCGGGGGATGTCTTATTTTTGGGGGATGTCTTATTTTCGGGGAAACAGGGTAGGTATTGTGTTAACATTTTACTTTTGTTTTATATACCTACATCAAAGTGAATATGGTGAAAATAACAGAATAATAGAATTAATGGAAGGAGACTATATTTACATACTGTATTTGGTTGGATATAGCTAGAGTTGTCCCTCAATATACAATATTAATTGATTCTAGGATGACCATTGTGTGTTGAAACCATAAATCTATGGAAAACTGGTAATTGGTTCCAAGGTCTAAAAAAGTCACCCAGGAAAATGTACAATGAAGATTAAAATAAAATTAAGCAGATAACTAATACAAATTAAACAAGTAACAGTTGGAAAGAGCTGTTGGAAGCAGGAAAATAACTTTCTGTTTTGAGGATAAGACTTTCTTTAGGTCATGTACTTTATACACAATGTACCAGAAAAAAATTAAAATTGAGCTCCCGCCTGGTGCCCAAAAGAGCTGCTCATCCTAGCACATGTAAAGAGCAGTACAATGCATGTAGTACTGCACTGTACTGTAGAGAGACACTACTAGACCATCAATTACTGCACGCACTTCAATAATACAGATGTTTTATATAAAATGTCATGATAATTGGCTGGATCAGTGTCTGGCACATTGTATCTTGAAATCACACTCAACATACAATATCCCAGGGTTAACCATTGTATGTTGAAAATATTGTATCCTCAAACAATTATAACTTGGCGGACCACCATATTTGTTTATGTAAGGCTATTTTTACACTGCATTTTGTGATCGGTTTGAAATATGTGTCAGGAAGGTTGCAGGCACATGTGTCACATGGATCAGCAGGCCTCTGTGAACCAGACAAATGACATTTTGGTCTTCATTTGACCGCTACCTGTCAGGGATATGTTTTGTATTCTGGGCGTGCTATACCATCCAGATGCATGCTACTTTTAGGTATTTGTCACAGTCTCAGTTAAAAGTACAGTGGTCTCTCAACATCCAATATTAATTGGTTCTAGGATGACCATTGATAAAGTTATATTCTATGGAAAACTGGTATTGCCTCCAATATGTAACCCCAATCTAATAAAAGTAACGATTAATGAAATTTAAGAAGATAACTAATATAGATAAAGCAAGTCCTTACACCATCCTAACATTAGGAAGCGCTGCTAGATTCTTAAAACCACTTTCTATGTTGAGGACAGGAGCTTCTTTGGGTCATGCATTTCACATACAATGTACCAGAAAATAGGAAATGTGACCGCCCTCATCTGGTGCCCAAACATGCCTCTCATCCTGGTGCACGTAAAGACAATTAAAGGACATGTAGTACTGCACTGTACTGTAGAGAGGTGCTAGTAGATCACTGCATCCACTTCACTAATACAGAAACACTCAAAAACCTTTCCCATTACATATGATTAACAGAAGTCATTAACACTGTGTAAAAAGAATCTAGGTTCTGTGATTCTTATATAGCTTCTTAGTTCTTCATTGCATGGCTACAATACAACATCAATATTTTTGTGTATAGGAATAATTTGGAATTATATTACATTTTATCAGCACACCCATAATAGTTTTTGATTCAATACTTTATCATGTCACCTTCATTTCTGAAAACTGAGACATGTAATTCTCCATGATGTGGACTGCCTGGTCAGCTAATTTCTCCTCATAATCACTCCAAAGAAGGTCATTGTTCTAAAATAAAATCACAAAAATCTCAGTTTACATTAAGCATAATATTTCACATTATTAAAAAAAAGTATGACTGGTGTAGATAGAAAATAGGACTATGAATAAAATAGGCCCTGACATATGAAACCTCTCCTGACTAAGGACTCATGCACACAAAGCTAAGTTATGCATGTACGTGGACCATGTGGAGAGGCAGCCATAGTACTTACTGGTACATTTTATAATGCTACATGCACCCTGTTGCTGTTATTTGGTGCGTCTGGGGGCATACAGAGTCCCAGTATGGGCTCATAGCTGTCTAGGAGCATGTGCATGATCCCTTATGCTTTAATGTTAAATTACTAACACCCACAAACCAGATGTAATAGATGTAATGAAAGCATCGTGACACAGGCTTTCCAAGATCTGAGTAGTGACCTGAGTCGCCACAACCTTGAACCTTGGGTGATTGGGTGGTCCTTAAAAGACACGTGAGAAGGAGCCTTGAGCCTGTCATTACAACGGTCCCTTTCAAATTCTGCTGACAACTGAGACTTTGATGAAACTAGAGGGAAAGAATAACTGGGTCCACACCAGCCACTACAAGAGAATCACTCCTTCCCGTGATTAGAAAGATGAAAGCTGCTGAATAAGTTCCTGCAACATCATAAACTATGATATGATTACTATTGAATATGTGCACACCCCAGCAAGTGCTAGGACTTTGTCTTATTTAGCAATTCCATCAACATGGGAGGAACTGTCTAATATTTCTTGCTATCCCCTAGATAGTACAACTTCTAATTTCAAATCTGGACTAATGATGGAACATCACTGAAGTACTCTTACTCATAGCAAGATGGACACATTCAATGTTTTTTTTATGTTAACCTCACAACACATACAGATGAGGGTCAGATATGATTGTGGTGATATTAGAGGGTTGGGAATTTAAGAGTACCAGTACTGTTAGTAAACTTGGAAAAAAAATCTGAGCTCCCGAATTAAAAAGTGTCAATAGGAAAGGCTTCCATTTGTGATAATCTAGGGATTTATGTTGGTGTAGGAACTACTTGTTTAGTAGTAGATACTCATGGATTAAAATGGGAAGAGAGTAAATATTTCCTTTAAATAGATGTGACGAGTGTTCTGCATTTGGAAATGGGACATTTAATAATCAGGCCCCTCAAGATAATGGTGATAACTTCGAATGTAAGTTTTGGAATACAGTTAGAGGATTTAGGGATATTAAAAGGAGATGTGTGTATATTAGAATTGTACATGATAGTAATCTGTTACATGGGTCCATACATCTGAAAGATTTAATAGAAGATATGTGATATATGCTGCATATAAGTGGATTCTTCTTGGAGTAGAAGGAAAATGCACAATAGCTAGGCTGTCACTATTTTCCTTCTTATTTCCCCATAAGGATGTAGATATAAACAAAATACCCAGGCATACACTGTATAAAAGGGCAGCAGCTCAGGAGAATGGGAAATCTCATTTATTTTTCATGGGTATAAGTTACTTGATTTTTATACTGATCCAGCAGGATATTTGCAAATAAGGTCACATTTAAAAATAGTGTTTTTTTTAAGAACTGAGTCATGAATGGTTGAGAAAGCAAAACCGTGAAGAAGGACTCATGATGGGGTGAGATGTTGTCATTTTTAAATCTAGCAAATTGGTTTAGAGGCCTAAGTGGAGAGCTCATAATAATGTGTGTGTATCACCGTAGGTGGATGTTAGAAAACTAAAAAAAGAAAATAGTTATATCTTGTTGTGACTTGTGAGAATATAATATCTTCTCTTTAGGGCATAAACAACCTAAATATGCTAGATGAGCTTAATATGTGTAGGTGATCCTTTTTTTTTCCAGCATGGGGTAAGGTAGGGAAAAAAAAGAAAAAAGAAGCATGTAACTAGGAATTCTGGCAATGCAGGTTAGCTGCATGAGAATATACTCAGAAAAAAAAACTTAAGACATTGGATCTGATCACACATATCTGCTCAAAGGGGGAAAATTGTGAGGGTAATGTTTATAATTTTGTATTTATATGATTTTATAAACTCTTCGTATGCTTTTCATCAAAGTTTTCTTTGTCCTTTGCAAGGAACACTGGGGACTTTGGAATGTCGGTATATATGGGGCCTCCTCCTCCAATAATTGGAAACATATGGCCTGGTGGTATAGACCTATTAAATCAACAAGGTTTCTTTGTTTCAATAAGACCCAGTAAGAGGTGGGTCCAAATTTAAATGTAAACTTGAAACCAACGTATAGGAAATCAGATTTTTTTAAGTAAAGACTGATTGGCACATGTATTCTTGCAGAAGGAGGAACGTTATAAAAAGTCAGGAAATACTGGGATTGGGGCAGACATTCTGTATATGCAATGTTATATGCTGTGTGTGTCTCCAATGCTTGCATTGAATAAATCATGGATATTTTTACATTCAACTGATTTTTAATTTGAAAACCCGATCAACATCTGAAAAGCATTATTAAGCTACGACAATATATATAAAAAAGACAGTACATGTAGTGGCCTCTAAGGGGTTGCAGTGTTTTTATGTTTTAATTTTTTGTGAGCAATATATATATATAATTATATATATATATATATATATATATATATAATATTATCATATAACGAAAAACTTCCGCAGCACACTTCCAGGTAACTTAAACCAAACGGGCAAACGTTTATTCTCACATGTCACAAAGATTTTGTGACACTGGGGAATAATCGTTTGTCATTTGGTTTATTACCTGGAAGTGTGCTGCGGAAGTTTTTAATTTTTCTTACTGTCTGGAGCTTTTTTGCATATAGCTTATTTTTCGCTGGCACCCCGCTTTCTTTGTTTTTAGGAGTGCTGCTTTTTTCTGTGGACTATATATATATACACACACATATATATATATATATACATACGCATATACATACATATATATATATATATATATATATATCTGTATATATACATTACTCACAAAAAAATAGGGATATTTGGCTCTTGGTTAAAATTTCAGGATGAACATAAAATCTCTTGAACATTTTTTTTTAAATGAGAGCATCTCTTCCCTTTAGATGCACATGCCAAACTGTTCAATGTTTCAGTACTTTTTGCACAACTTGCTGATATCTAACAGGGAGCTTAATGGCAAAATTTCCAACAGGTGTTTGATCCCTGAATCACCCAATAAATTTAGGAGATCAATTTGAATTGTCCTCCTCATCAAACAATGCCCTACGAAACTGGATGATGAATTCCACGTAATTCCAGGCATATTTAAGGAAGGTGAGAGGCAACCAAGAGTCACATTAGAACATTCGTAACCATTTACTTCTGCTTGGCTTGCATGCTAGACGACACACAAATTATATAAGGATCATTTTATACAGTATATATTTCTGTCACTAAAGTACCATAGTTTGGTCATTTATCTGACGATAAATTATAGTTTAGAAGCTCTGTGAACATTATTGAATTACATAAAGAAAAAGCCTAGCAAACAACCTCATGGTGAATGCATAGTCATGATAAAATCTGCCAGCCTATTTACCTCTACAATTGCTTTTAGGTCATCATATCCATCCCAGTCTGATCTGTAGATGACTTGAAGTGTTTCTGCTAATTTCTTAGAACTTTCATGCATTGCTGAGAATAAAGAGGTAATCATATGTACAGATTATGTTAGCAAGTTTGATAAATTGCATCAGTCCATGCAAATATGAACATATAACCATAAACAACTAAATAAAATCTGTGTACAAATACCCAATAACCTGTGTTTGAGAAGAAGCTATCAGTCCTTACTAATATAATGTTTGCAGCATCTGCTATTAACTCTTTGGAGATGCAGCAAATTTTTTATTTTGTTTTAAGATTTTCCTTCTCATATTTCAAGAGCCATTACTTTTTATTTGTTTGATTAACATAGTTGTATAGGGATACTTCCACACAAGAAAGGTTTTCAAATCTGGAAAGTGTCAGAAAACCGACTGTCAACCATGCATGTAGATGTCAATAGAAAATCTGGCCATTAGTTTACACTACACAGTTTTCTACTGGGCGGATTTCCACACTGCTGGCATTCTGAATATCTCGGAACATGCACAATCTTCCACCAGGTTTTCCAGAGGAAGCTGCGCTATTCAATGGTTAAGAGGGCAGGCTAATCCGCAAACTGCAGACAGAACCGTCTCCCAAAACCATTCAAAAAACGATAAAATACCGTCCGGATTCTTGGTTTAACTGTTTTTATTGTTATAAAAAGATTTTTTTTTTTAAAACAAGAACATTACAATGTTCAGTAATATCATTGGTTACAGTGAGAAACAATGCATAAAACAATAGCATATAATTACTATGCCTCTTGACGTTGAATGGCATATTTAAGGCTTCTGAACGTCTTTTAGGCGATGTATTATATCCACATTATAGGAGTAATCAGAGCATTTTTACATAAAATCCAAAATATGTAAACAGTAAGAATGTCCTTTAATTAACAACTAAACAAGTGACAAGACAGACACGGAAGGATAGGTGTGGGGAGGGGGGGATTGTATTGTTGCTGCTGCATTGGAGGATTGTGATCAAGAACACTCTAGAGGGTATATGTGGCCTTCATTCTTTGTGGCTTCATATCTCATGGCTGGTAGAATACCAATCCCATTGAGACCATATCTCCTCAAATCTATCCAGAGTGTTATTTAGAGAGGCTGAAAGCTGTTCCATCACCTTCACTTCCCTAAGTCTGTAAAGTACGTCCTCCAACGCAGGAGCATTTTTCCGTTTCCAAAAAACAGAGACTTAGCATCTTGCTGCTGTGAGAATATGTAAGATTAAACGCACGGTGGTTTCCCTAGCTGGGGGAAAATGGATGTTCATTAAAAAGCATAAGGGATTCATAGGTATCCGGATTCCCGTGACATTTTCAACCAACGTTTTAACCTGTCTCCAAAAACTCTTTATTAGGGGGCACTCCCAAAAAATGTGGAAAACATTTGCCTCACGAGCCCCGCATCTCCAACACTGATCCGGGATCCTCTGGTTCATTTTGTGTAGTAAGGAGGGCGTATGATACCACAGCATGATGATTTTATACTGGTTTCGTACCCATCCCTAAGGGCTTGTTTTTGCAATCTGAGCTGTATTTTTAAATGAAAATGCTAATCTAGAAGAAACTCCAGCACTCGTGCTCAGGATATAGAGAATAGTCGTAAAAAACGCACTTTTATTGAAACATGTTTAAAAACATGATATAAAAATAATGAAAGCTGCCAAGTTTACGCATTTCAAGCCTGTTAGTCGGCTCTTAGTCATAGGTTACGTAGGTTACGACTAAGAGCCAACTAACAGGCTTGAAATGCGTAAACTTGGCAGTGTTCATTGTTTTTATATCATGTTTTTAAACATGTTCAATAAAAGTGCGTTTTTTACGACTATTCTCTATATCCTGAGCACGAGTGCTGGAATTTCTTCTGGATTAGCATTTTTAAGTGTTGGAATATCTTCAGTTGGATATTCATCTCCGAACTGCACCGTGTGTAGGTGAACTAATGGTGAACGTTTACCTACTTTTTCTTTTAAATATATATTTGTAGAGAGTGATGGAATAAGAGGCTAAGTGACAAAACCACACTCCTGACACTAGGGGCCACATGTATGAAAATTGTCTAGTTCTTAAACTCTCTTTGTTGCCCATAGCAACCAATCAGAGCTCCTCTTTCATTTCATATAGTGTTCTGGAAGAATGAGAGAGGCGCTCTGATTGGTTGCTATGGGCAACAAAGAGAGTTTTATACCTAGACAGTTTTCATACATGTGGCCTCTAGGTATTTTTTTCTATACTGCATTCTCAATTCAGTATAAATAAGTTATACCAATTTTATTTTCGGTTCCCAAATACATGATATAGTGGTACCACTAAAAAATACAATTTGTTACACAAAAAACAATACTCAGACAGTAAAAAAATAAAAATGAAAAAAATATTGGAAGACAAGAGTGAGAAACAAATAATGGGTTAAGGGGTTAAATATAAATGGATGTTATTTCTGTCATTGACAGGGTGGGACTTATTGAAAGGATTCTCACACATTTATTTTTTGCAATAATGGAGATTGTGAAATGAGTATTTCTCAATGGTAGTGACAAGCATGATGTATAAACCTGTGTGATCCTGGTCTAATGCAAAATGTTAATGAGTTGTTTTAGCCTACAGATATTTGCAGAAAATTTCTTTTACCTTTCACATCACTGAAAACCGCCTTTAAATCCTTATACAACCTGTTTCCTTCATTCTGAAATAAAATAGGCAATGAGCATTTATAGGAATTATTTTTAACTCTGAAAAACAGAATTCAAATTTCTTTAACTGGTGGTAGTAAAAATATTTTCTCACAATCTTTTTTGAAGAACCAGCAGAAATGAACTATAGTTCTTACACGGATACATATAC
The DNA here is from genome assembly GCA_025379985.1 of Phyllomedusa bahiana. Taxonomy (NCBI): domain Eukaryota; kingdom Metazoa; phylum Chordata; class Amphibia; order Anura; family Hylidae; genus Phyllomedusa; species Phyllomedusa bahiana. Next base: position 20,747 of record JAODAL010041685.1, on the reverse strand, counting down.
ATACATATAAATCCATATACATATATATACATATAGTTCATACACTGATTTATACAGCAGCCTGAAACTACATTTGGATAGAACTAAATACAGGCAGTCCCCGGGTTCCGAATGGGATAGGGACTGTAGGTTTGTTCTTAAGTTGAATTTGTATGTAAATTGGAACAGGTACATTTATTAAATATAACTCCAGCACAAAAGGTTTTTTTTCATTTTCGAGGGAGCGGTTGTTACATTTATTCTGCTGCCTGTGTCCCTGTTATGAAGATTTCCCTTCATGTGCTGCTGTGGCATCCTGGAACCTGTGGTTCCACAGTGAACATGGAATTACAAGTGCCAGCAGGCCCCATAAGTCTCTATTTGTAACTAGGGGACAGATGTAAGTCAGAACAGTGAAAGTCGAGGACTGCCTGGAAATTGCTCTGGAAGGAGTAGCTTTTGTAAGAAGAGATATTTTCTCATGTAAGTCTTGTGTATTACTTGCTTGGATTCCGTAGATTTACCTGCTGCTTGTTAAAATTGTGTGCGCACTGCTCAAATAACTCATCCTTGGTTTCTATTGTTCTTCCCAACTTTTGTAGAACCTAAACAGAAATAAAAACATTTGATTGCAAGTCCTTCACATAAAGGCCTGGTGTTTACAAGGGTTGTCCATGTCTTTACAAAAAAATAATATTATGCTCCTAGGGCCAAATAATAATAAAAAAATCCTATATTCAACTTCCTCCGAGCAAAAGTAGCCTTATCCCCATTCTGAACTGGACTTAGACTTTCAAGGGCTTCATTTCACGATAAGTGCAGATCCTGTAGACGGGACCCCCACCTATCAGACATTTATGGCATATCCTAAATGTCCTAAATGTCTGGGATGTCAATACTCCTTTAACAAAATTTAGGAAATTACTTTATGGTTTAGACCATGCTGTGTGAATTTCCTAGATAGTTACAAGAATATGGAACCAAGAAAACAATAGAGCAACTACTATGTCACCCGTAGGTTTAGGGTTCACCAGGTTTTACATGGATAATGTGATATTGCCCAGGGCTCCTGTATTTCTTACTCTAGTATTGGCAAAAGTGGGAAGAGGAGCAAAAAAACCATGCCATGGACGTAGTGAAAAACTTCTTTTCAATGGACAGCAGTTTGAGCTATGCAGTCAGCATTGTGGTGTGGCCCCCAATCTTTTTTTTTTTTGCTTTGGTATTTACTCCCCTGATATGTCGTCTATCTGCATTGTTCGTAGCATAGTAAGCACACTTCCTGTTGTATTATTCTTGCCTTTCTAACAGGAAGTTAAAACCACAATATCACACTGAAGGCAACAACGTTTTGCACTTTTGTTTTGCTATACGAAATATATGTAAGCCATGCAGCGTGACCGCTAGAAAGCCTCGTTCTCATAGCACACCCAGGTCATGATACAGTACATAAATACATTTAGTGCAGTCTGGTAAGGTAACTAGGTTAAACATATGTCAATGCATCATCACTGCTTACTAAACCCACATCACCTGTCAATAAGGGCCTCATGTATGAAAACTATCTAGGTCTTGGACTTTCTTTGTTGCTCATAGCAACCAATCAGAGTGAACCTTTCATTTCATATAGTACTCTGAAAAAAAATCAAAGGGCAGCGCTGATTGGTTGCTAGGGGCAACAAAGACTTTTTTTTACACCTAGACAGTTTTCATTCAGTAGGCCTTAAAGGGAACCTGTCACATAGGTTATGCCCCTCTTATTCATGAGCAGGAGTTAGCCCCGCCCACCAAAGGCTAGCCCCACCCACAGACAGTTATTCACATGTTTCTTCCTATACACGGTAATAGCTTTATCAATTGAGGTGGGTGAGGATAGCCTCAAGTGGGCGGGGTATGAAAAAAACTGACTCTCTTCATGACTCTTTTCTGGCTGAAAACTGCAGATCTGAGCATTAAATACTCAAAAACTGCTGCATCTTACAGAATAAGGGACACAGCGCCGGGAACAGCAGGTCTGTCACTAGCTTGTTCTGCCCTCAGCAAGGGGGGCATCACCTATGTGACAGGTTCTCTTTAAGTCTACATCAAGATTTACTTTGCTCGTATGACTTGAAACACTGCTAAAAGGTTAACAAAAGTTTTTTTTCTAAAGTTTGTAATATGCATTATATTAAAAGGATGTGCTTGAGGATAGATCACAGTTGTACTGCCCTGCAGTGTTTATTTATAGACTAAGGTACTTAAAGGGGTAGTCCACTTTGGAAAAAAAAATATGATATTGTGTTCCTGGGGCCCCTTAAAAAAGTCTATACTTATCTTCCTTTGCTCCTCCCGCGCTAGGTCTCTCTGGTCTCCTGTTTACAGTTTTTAATTTCTAAATGGCCCCTCGTTACTGCTGCAGTCACTTGATTGGCTACATGTGGGCTTTTGCCTCTCATTTACATCACTGTTTGGAAGTGAACAGTTCTGAAGAGACGCAGTGCTGGAACCGAGGACCATTCGGTTATTACTGTGGACAACTCCCTTAAAATTACCCTTTGGTTCCAAGCTACTGCCGGCCAGTAAAGGCTGGGTTCACATGATGTTTTTCAGCCCTGTTCAGCGTGTTCATTGGGAAAGCTCCCTACCTACACAATAAATGGAGTCTATTATAATAAAGTGGGTCTATTATAATAAGCAATTCCTGGCACAATCATTATTCTTTTTTTCCTGCTTTGTTCCATCAGTTATATATGGATATGGTTCAATCAGGATGCGTTTCAGCCCATCCCAATCTTTTGTCAGTTATAAATACATCAATAGAAACTCCTCTTTTATATCTTGATATTCTGGAACATAGGGGTCTGTTAGTCAGATGAGGGGCAAAAGAGCGTCCATCCTGTAGGCCTCCGCCTGGCCAGTATACCTTAGTATACCACAAAAAAGAGGTTGGAATTGCATAGTAGACTACTCTGTTTTATGCACAAGGATCCTTCAAAAAGACATACAGATCTGTTAAAGGAATAACATATTAGCCTAGTCTCCCTAAGGGTTTCCTAAAGTCAAGCATATTGCAGAGGGTCTTGTTGTTTGGAGCCCTGAAATTCAACTGTTGATGATGTGGGACCTGCAATGTAAATGCGTTATAAGGCTATGTCTACACAGTACACAAAACAGCTGTTTCTTCAGAGTTATTCGTTTTCTAAAAATGCTGAAAAAACGTCTAAAAAGAGGCCCCATAGACATTAATAGTAAAAACGTTCTGTTGTCTTCTCAGAGCATCTTTTTTTCTGCTCATTTTTGCTGCTGGTCATTTTTTGAAACATGTTGCAAAAACAACTGAGCAGAGTAGAAAATTTACTATTGGAGTCTATGTAAAGCGCTGGACATTTTTTGCCACTTTTTTTGGCGTGTTTTTTTTTGCAGAAATCCATAGCAAAAAACACTAGGGGTCCTATGTATGAAAACTGTCTAAGGTCTAAAACTCACTTGTTGCCCATAGAAACCAATCAGAGTTCTCCTTCCTTTCATTTCATATAGAAATATGCTCTGGAAAAATGAAAAGGGAGCTCTGATTGGTTGCTATAGGCAACAAAGTGAGTTTTAGACCTAGACAGTTTTCATACATGTGGCCCTAAAAGCGCAAAATGTGCCAAAAAACTGTTGTTTTTTTCAGCAGCTTTTGACAGGCAGTGAACAAAAAACCCTGTTTTATGAAAATTTTTAGGATTTGCTTTTCAGTGACTTTTTTGTCCAATGCCGTGTAGACCTAGCCTATGGCATTACTCAAATCAATTAGCATTCATAGATTTAGTGGATCCCTGCAATTCTCTGGCTAAACTAACATCACCATCCTACAGGTCTAGATTATGGACCTTAAAGGGGTTTTCCAAAAGTAATAACTGCTTGTCAGTCCATCAGTGATGATTAAAGGATGAGAAAAATAACTTGTAAACCTGCTTGTTTCAATGAAGCAGACGGTCTCTGTTTAGTCTTCATATGACCCTCTGTAACGGATGCTGGTAGTGGATCCACTGGACCACCGCAAGCGATGGTGTAAGCCGTACCAGGGGGCGGAATCTAAGTAGAACCCGGTTTTCACCAGAGCCCGCCGCAAAGCGGGATGGACTTGCTGCGGCGGAGAACTACCAGGTCGCCCCACTGGCGTGACTTGCTTGCGGTGGCAGCCAAGGCAGTGCGTGGTACAAAATCGTGAGACGTAGGCGTAGTCGGGGACAGGCAGGAGGTCAGGACAGGCGGCAAAGGTTCGTGGTCGAGAAACAGGAGCGTAAAGGTTCGGTACACGGAAGACAGGCTATGAGGCAGAAGACGCTTTCTCTAAAGGCAGTACGGCACTAAAGATCTGGCAAAGGTGACCCGGAAGGAAGGAGGTTAAATAGGGTCACCTGCCAGCCTTTACCAATAATGGGCGTACTGGCCCTTTAAATCCCCGAGAGCCGGCGCGCGCGCGCCTAAGGCGCGGGCATGCGCATACCGGCCGGCCAGGAGGACGGGAGGACGCGGGAGCGCAGTCAGGTAAGGGGGAAGCCGGGACCCGACCCGTGGGACCGGCAGTTGCCGCCGGGACCCGACGGGCAGCAGCACGAGTGCGCCCGCAGCCCGGACGAGGGGCTGTGGAACCACTCGTGACACCCTCCAGCCAATCACAGGTTACAGCGGTCAAGGTCAGGTTGTTCGGTAAGAGATCGCTGCCGCCAGTGAATAACTGTTGGGTCATGTGAAGAAAGAATGGTAAAGTCATTGGCCAGGATCAAGGCTGTCCAAGGGACTGGGACAGGCTGCATTGTTTGAACAAGCAAGTTTAAAATGTAAATTTTTTTCCCCTAACTTTAATCATCATCAAGCAACTGACGGCTATTACTTTTGGAACACTCCTTTAATGTCCCCCTTCCCACAGGGATACACAGTAATATTTCTTCCACCAGTATTCCAACATATTACGCTGTGAATATTGGACAGTGACCAGCCTGGCTGGACTTAAGACATAAACATTTATAGCCAGGTATTATAGGCAACATGTATAAAAACTGGCACCAACCGGCCAGTTCTAAATTGCTTTAGATGAGTGTAGAATGCGATAGTGTGTATGAACCTGTCATACCACGGTTCATAAATGTGCCGCATCGTAAGTGGTGCACAGTATCAATGTGGTACATTGTAAGTGGCGCAAGTAGTGCGCCACAAGTGTGTATAAAGACTTGTCAGAACTCCTGACTAGCCTAGGCGAAGGAAACTTATTACCAATAGGCAAAAAAATACCAATTCATTCAAATAACACCACTAACGTGATATAAACTAACTTACTAACCCTAACTAATGTTAAATATAAAACTAGATACAACTAAATAATATAAAATTTATATAAAAATAAATATACAATTAATAATATATAATTAATATAAAATTACATAATATAAAATTATCAAAACAATACAGTATCTACGATAACTCTTGTTCTCAATCGGGTAGTTACGGAGTTATCCTAGTATAATCAGTGATTACATGCCTTTTACAGCAGGCTAGAAATAAAATACACACACAGAACAGCAAGATCGCTGCAGCTCACTCCTCCTTCGTAGTCCACTGAACTTCATATGGTGTGTTAGGCAAAGAAAAGTCCTTTCCGCATGGAGAGCCGCCAGTCCAGGCTCAGACATCACCAAAAGGTCCTTGCATCGGAAACCAATACAACAGCTGATAAGGTCTTTTCCAATAATTATTTCCAATAAAGGGCTACAAGATAGTATAAAAAGACATGTCTATCCGCTATCACGTTTCTGACCCTATACTGGTTCCTTGATCACAGCATACTGTGATCAAAGACCCAGTATAGGGTCAGAAACGCGGTAGCGGTTAAACACGTCTTTGTATACTATCCTGTAGCCCTTTATTGGAAATAAATATTGGAAAAGACCTTACCCGCTGTGTAGTGGTTTCCGATGCAAGGATCTTTTAGAAATAAAATAAAAGCTGTTAGAATAGCATGTCAATGAATAGAATCTATTCTAGTGATCTTGCTTGGCGCACCACAGGTCCCAGGAGATCAACAATAGTGATCAACATCCGATTAAAATATGTTTCATTTAATTTAGTAAAAACGAAAAATAAAACAATTTGAACAAAAAAGTTTCTTAAAAATTTGATACAGTATGCAAAAACCTGACGTAATGATCCACTGACCTACATTTAGATGAACAAAATTTAATTACAGTCTAGAAGCATAAAAATATACAGTAATGTAGTAGTAAGATTTTAATTATAAAAAATGAAAAATGTAAAATTCTAAATTAAATTTTATTATTAACATGATTAATTTTTCATAAGAAATTCAACTCAATGAATTGCGTTAGTGTCTATGTTGAAAACTCAAAAATATCACTCAGACTTTTAAATGTTTTAAATGTTTCTCTTTCTACTTCATCACAATGCTCTCCCACCTTCAGAACTGTCAATCTCAATCTGTGGTTCGAATGTTACAAGAGATGAGAGCAGTAGCTATTAGTGTCAATCATAGGTAAGAACAGTAACATTTGTATTCAAATAGTTTCTTCTCCTCTTCTCTATACACTAATGTAGTGGACTTTCACAGTAGAAATGACCCTTTAATGTCTAGCGGTGAATTCTGCAGAACAATCTAAAGCAAAATCCACAGGTAATTTCATTACAAATCTGCAATGGGTTTCTTCTGCTACATCAAGGTATTCATTCTGACACTGTACACATATACATATAGAAACATAGGGGGCATGTATGAAAACTGTAGATAATTTCCTTTTTATTTTGTTTTAGGATAGATACATGTTTATCCCAGGCAGGTTTACATTCACTTACTGTTGATTTTTCAACTACGTCTGCTGGGAATTTGTTCTAAGCATCTACTACTCTTTCAGTTTTCAGTGTTGTTGCAAAATGTTAGGTGGACTTTCTTAATTAAACCTTAAACTCCCATCTCCTATTACCTGTGGTATTCAAATTATTTAGTGTACGTTTCCCTATTTGATGGAGAGAAAACTTTTACTGACCATGGCTCCACCTGGACAGGGAGACACAGCCATTGAAGCAAAGGTCTTTGAAATAAATGCAAGGAATATAAGATGTGTTTCATTCAGGTGCCCCTTAGTCAACTTCTACCATACCAATGTGGAGGTTATATGTTTACTGTGTCTGATTTTTTGATAAATCCAGAAAACTAAAAAGGTCAGTAACCCTGTGTTTAAGTCTCTACTAATGAGTAGTATGCTTGAGACCTTCCAGCACTTTAGTAGCCCATCTATGGACCCATTCTACTTTTCAATGTCTTTTTGTAGATGAGATCTCCAGAACGGAAACCAGTATTCCAGAGTTTTAATCAGCGAGATCACAATCTGCCTTATTCTGCTGTTTATACCACTAGCTAGGCAGACAAGTATTTAACTTGCTTTTCCAACTACCCGGCCTGTCAGAAATCTGGGCCTAAATCCTACTCTTATTAGGTTTGGGATAACATAGAACTGCTATTATGATACTTAGCTTAATCCTACTTCTCTGAAGCATTATTTTACATTTGGAGAAACTGAACTGCACATTCCATTGTTTTTACCACTTATCTAGAAAAGTTAAATCAATAACATATTTAAAATACCAAGACCCAAAACAGATCCTTATGGTCACCACTTGTAACCAGTCTTTGTTCAGAATGTACACCATGATCTACATCACTATGTTCTATCCTTAGATTGGACAAAGGACAAAATACTCGTTGGATTCTGAATCCTAAAACGTCAGTATCCGACGTGTATTTGAACAGTATTTTACACAAAAACCTGAGGATTTTTAACTTGGTTTTGCACATTTTTAGCTGCGGTTTTCGGATTAGTTTTTTCAAATGTTTGCATTATATAGCGTCCAAGAACGCAATAGTGCTCTATGATGTGGTTTTGAAATCCGAACTCAGAAAATCTGAGCTGTGTAGACTACAAATTGGATTTTCTATTGAGGTCTGTTGGCATGGTTTCATAACAGTTTTTTGACAGTTTTGAAAAGCCAAATCCATGTCAAAAGCCGACTGTAATTTCTTGCCGTTAAGACGTACTCTTTATCTAATTTTCATTAACTTATCCATAAGTTCTTTCCGTGGAAACCTATAAAACATTAATGTCACTACTGTCATCTAACAGTTGTGAGATATAGTCAAAGAAATCAATGAGATTAGTTTGACTTGATCTGCCTTCAATTAAGCCATGCTACTTTGGGGCCAATGAGTTGTTAGATTTTAGGTAGTCCGTTATCCTTTTTTTTTTTTTCTTTTTTTTTTTTAGAAAAGTTTCCATTTTTTACTGCTATGTTCTGCAGTGAATATGGACACAGTGCGCTACATGTATAAGAAGAGCTGTAATGTTAGGGTTATTCACATAACCACCAGATCCTTTATTTAATTTCTAACCCTGCTTTATGAAAAAGCTCAAACTGCTTCTCTAGAAATTTGGAACGTGACTGTTTGCTATTAGGCATGACTGAAAGTTTCTAGGCCTGAGGCCCAATGTGTGCTGTAGACATTGGGATCAGTGCAAACATATTCTGCATGAACAGATGTGGCGACACACTTTTCCTCATATCTGCAGTTGTGAAATTTAATTTCATAACAATGTATATTATAAATATGGTAAACAGTTAGTAACACCTATTGTTTGACACCTAGTGACACCTAATACTTGTAGATGTATAGTACTGTATATTATTGTTGAACTTAAAGGGGTGTGCCGACAGTAGAAAATGCTCAGTAGTCTTTTGGGGCATAATGAAAAATAGAAGAGAAGAAGCACACGTACCTTTTTGACGCTGTTGTTCTGTCGCCACAGCCGTCCCACTGATCCTGGTAGTAGCCTAGCCCATTCATCATTCACGTGACAAGAGCAGCCATTCACAGGCCATAGGGGTTACATGCATGAGACGGCTGCGGCGATGGAACACCAGCATCCAGTAGGTAGGTATGCTTCTTCTCTACTATTTTCCATCCTGCCCCGATGCACTAACAAGCATTTTCTACTGTTGGAACCCCCTTTAGGAAGTCCATTGTAATATCACAACTTTAGAAATGTAGCATTATAAAGCATATATACATATATGTATATTGGTTGGGAGCCAGGAAAATATAATAATTTTTAATCAATAATATATACATTTTTTGTTTTTTGTCTTGTACTATCTGTTCAAAAATGTGGATGAAATATGTAAGCATTAAAGGGTTATTCCCATCTCAGACATTTATAGCATATTGATAGGAAAGTGTCTGTTCAGAATGCACTTGAAACTCCTATGGCAATAGATGGAGCATGCTTGGCAAATTGTCCATCCTCTGAGGCCTGGTCATTCAATCTCCTTAAAATTAAACATATTTAGTCTTGAGAAATGACGGCTCTGGGGTGACGTGACTAATTTATATACAAAAGGGAGTACACTCCTCACATTTTTGTAAATATCGGATTATATCTTTTCATGGAACAATAGTCTAGGCCATGTTTATGTAGAGCAACAATTTTTTTTCAGATCTTCAGACAGTAATTTGCCATAAGGTGCCATGTTGAACTTCCAATGACCAGTCTGAAAGAGTGTGAAAGTGAAAACACCAAATTTATCACATCTATGACCCTGTAACACTAATGAGTCACATGACAACATGGAGTGAAAATAGCAAATTGGGAACAATTTGTCCATTTTCACCTAGGGGTGTACTCACTTTTGTTGCCAGTGGTTTAGACATTGATGGCTGTGTGTTTAGTTATATTGAGGGCACATCAAATGTACACTGTTATATAAGCTGTACATTGACTACATTACATTGTATCAAAGTGTCATATCTTCAGTGTTGTCCCATGAAAAGATATGATACATTATTTACAAGAATGTGAGGGATGTACTCACTTTTGTGCGGTATTGTAGGTATGTACATGGCCCCTACAAATCTATGGTGAAAAGCTATTTCATGTAAAACCCTTTCGTAAATGAAAGGGCTGCTCCACCTAACTGGAGAAAAAAAGATTCCGTATCTAGAGAAGGAAAGCTGTCTTTACCATGAGAACTGTGAATCAGTGGAATAGCCACTCCAGGAGCTGGTCAAAGCAGGAACAGGTGAGGACTTCAAGAAAGATTTCGATAATTACTTGCTACTAAATAATATTAATACTTATGGAGAGGTATAAAATGTCTAGATTCAGTCTGATGACAATTTTGAGATCAGGAATAAAATATTTCTTTTGAGGAGATTGGTTCCTGCCTTATGGGTTCTAAAGTCTGCATCAGTTTAAAAATTCCCTCTACCCCCTCCCTTCACCCACATCTTTCCCCACCTTTGGTTGAACTTGAGGCACATATGTCTTTTTTCAACCCTACTAACTATGTTACTATGTAAGTTAGCAAAAGGAAATAACTCTTTAAAATGTAGTGGAGGGACATTCTGTAATGCAACACTTCCATAACAGTATTATTTGCTACGTACCATAGATAATATAAAACTATAGATAGATAGATAGATAGATAGATAGATAGATAGATAGATAGATAGATAGTTTACAATACCTTTTCCTGTGCACGAGAGAATCTCTTCTGGACATTTTTAGCAAACACCCCTGCACCTCCTTGCTTGGCTTCAGCCATAGCTGTTTGACAGCATATGTGGTTTTCTAATTCTGTAAGGGGATGTTTGCAGTTAAAGAGAGAAGTGTCAGCTCCTCCCCAGCTTTACATCTTCCGCCGTAAGATTTCTAAACCCACTTCACTTTTTACATTTCTTTTGAATTATGCATCGTCGCTGTACTGCAAACAGGATTGTCCAGCTAAATTCATCTTGTCAATATCTTACTGTAAATCTGTATTATGCAATGCTACTGAATCTAATCTAACTAAACCAGTTATACCATTTGCATTCAGCTTCATAGTAGATGTTATTTTAGTCTGAAATATTTCTATAGTAGTATTTTTTTTTTATATATAAGTCTGCGTCATTAAGATCATAAGGGTATGTTCATATGGCATATTTGCGGGCTTACTTCGGTGTGTAATTGTGCTGCAATACGCTTGAATTATGCCCTGCAAATACGGTAATTCATAGTTCTCATTGAGAGCTATGATTACCTGCTATTTCCTCAGTGCACAACATGCGCCAGGAGAAAGAAGTGACATATCAATGTCAGTAGGAGTGCTTCAGAAGTTTGCGCTGGTCAGCATGTACTTTTGAAGAAACAGGCGTATTACAGACATATAGCGGCATGCACAGTATGAGCTGCTATACTCCGTGAGAACATATCCTTATTCTTCACCCCTTCCTATATGTATTAGTTTAGCTTGGTAAATCCCACGTTTCTTGATTCCATTCAATGTGTACGCCAGACCATATACTTTAAATAGATGCATCCGACAGATGTCAAAAAAAGGCATCTATAACTCATAGGATACCATTGGAAAAAAAGGATACATGTCAGAATTGGGTGTATTTTGCACCCCAAAATTTTGTAGCCCTATTCTATATAGATATGAACTGTCAGGGCCATTCCTAAAGGCGGGCGAGGCAGGCGATGGCCTGGGGCGAAGTGATTGTGGACGCATGCTTATGTGTCCATTTTGCAGGTGAGTCCTTTTGCTTGCAGAAAACAAGTGGGTTTTCTGCCAGAGTGTTGTTTTAAGGCTAGGGGTAAGTTCACACAGCATTGTATGCACCTCAATACGCCGGAAGTTTTAGAAGTATCCGATGTACAGTGCGTACTTCTAAAGCACAGGGGGGCCGGCCCCATTCACTTTCATTATAAGCGGCGTATGCCACTTCTCTCCTCCGCGTACAGTACAATTGTATTGTACGCCAGGGGAGACGGATGTAATTTATAGCTCTCTGTGAAAGCTATGAAATCTCACTCGTATTAGAGCACAAATACGACACGAAAGGCGTCCCGAAATTTGACCATGTGAACATACCCTTACAAGTAAGTAATAAATTATTGTGTTTAAAGTCTTTTGGATTATAAACACAGTACTTGATGATACATGTCACGTGTAATATCTTTCCAAACAAATTAGATAGCTGAAAGACGCTTTCTGGTAACAAAGGCAGTTTAATTGTTTTTCAGTACTGCAAGTTAAAAAACGCACCAAGCCCGGCCCATGCCCTCTCGGTCATGTATAAGGTGCTCCTCTCTGCTCCCTCCTCCCAGCTCCCTGCGTTCTGCCGTCAATGGGAAGGGGAGGTGTCACTATCCTTCTCTGACTCCCAGTGGCGCAAATGTTTTCAATTGACTCACAAGGCTATGATAGCCTCGAGATATCAAGAAACGTGCTACAAAATACTCTCCAGATGGTATAGGGTTCCCTCGGTGTTACACAAGTGGTACCCGTCGGTATCTGATCAATGCTGGAGATGTGGGAGCGGAGAGGGCACTATGCAGCATATCTGGTGGGGCTGTCCGCAGCTTAGGGGATTCTGGTCCGCAGTAATCAAGGAGGTGACGGGAGTACGGGTCCCTAACTCTCCAGCGGCCCTATTGTTATACATGTTTGATATGCCTATCAGCAGGTTCAGGAAATCCCTCCTACGTTACCTGTTGCAGGCTGCTAAGTCCATCCTACCACGTAAATGGAAATCCTCAATCCCCCCCACGCTGGAGGAGTGGTATGCGGAGATTGATTCCATACAGAGAATGGAGGAGTTGATCTCCCATACCCCTGACCAGATCCTTGCGTGTCGCCGAACTTGGTCCCACTGGAACGAGTTCAAGACTTCACAGATGTATCTCTCCATCTCCTGCTAGGGGTGTGTTTTCCCCCCTGGTGCATTCTGTACTCCTTCCCTTTCTTTCCCCCCCTCCTGCCTGTGAGTGTGATGTCGCGTTCATGTTTCGGTTTAATATGTGTGTATGTAATTGGTGTTTCTGCGTTCTCTATATGTAAGATTGGGTGCTGAAGCGCCATTGATCTGATCGTGTACATTTGAGTAAGAAAGTATTGTATCTCACCTAGTCCAGCTCACAAACTTCTTTTCTGGTTTTAACTCAATGACACGATCAGGATGTTCGGTGATTCTGCATTTATATTATCAATGCGGGTACCCGCATGCGTGCGACTCTTACCCGCAATTCACAAATTACTGTTCTTGTTTTAATTCTATGACGTTGATTAAGTTGTTCATAGGGGCAACAATTATGCTGTTAGTGCGGAAAATCCGCACATGTATTTTTTTCGCTTTATCACATCTTGAGACTCAGCTCTCCTTTCTACTTTACGCATACGGATAATATGTTATGTGCAATTCTGTATTTCAATAAAATCGTTTTGAATGATAAAAAAAAACAAAAAACAAAAAAAAAAAAAAAAACTGTTGGCCCTTTTAAAAGTGGTGAGGGTTTTGTTAGAGTATATTAGCAATACTGAGTACAAATGACACCCTTGAGTGTTGCCTTCGATTTTTTATTTCTTCTGTATTATGTTTGCACTGTACTTATCATTGACCTGTGCCTTTTTTATCAATATGACTTGTTTAATGCAATGATATATGATATATATTGAATACCCAATAAACTGTTTTGAATACGAAAAAAACGCACCAAAACCAACCGGTATTTTGTCATTTTTTTGCACGTAAGGTGATGGCTATTGTCCCTGGTTTGCGGATTCAAGTCGTCCCCCTTCACATTGAACTGTTCATGTTCCGCCGGAAAACGGGGTGGAAGAATGTACATATTCTAAGTTTTTCATTACGCTGGCGATGTAAAAAAAAAAGTGTGATAGAAAATCCATGCACTGTGAACTAAAGCACAGATTTTCTATTTAAGTCTATGTAAAAGGTTGACAGTAACTTTACAGATTTCAAATCTGAAACCGTCTGTAAATCCGACTGAAAACCCTTGTCGTGGGTACGGCCCCTTAATTGTATGGTTAAAATAAGCTGACTCTGATCCCTGCTGTTAGCAGGGGATGTCAGATGCAATTAACACCCACTAGTTAACAGCAGCACATTTATACATAAAATTATATATTTTACTAGTACTGATTTTGCATTTCTTCCCAGCCAGAAAGTCAGTTGTGCAGTAGCACAAACTTTAAGGACCTCTAAACATGTTCAGTGTATACTGCCTGAGTGCACATACTATTTCTAGAAAAGGAACTTGTTTCCTGCTGAGAATGCCAGACTTGCATTGACTATTATCTACATGGTACTGAATAAAGCAGAGGGAAGGAAACTGTAAAATCAGCAGAGTGACAGCTGGAAGTGGCTAACCAATAAAAGGTACCCAATGCATAAATAGTGTACATGCTCTGAATCCCTCCCATGGTCTCTCTGATTTGGTGCACCACATAGGGAGAAGAAAAAAAAGGAAAGACATTGACAAAACAGATATAATAAGTAGAAAAGAAAAAAGGAGAAAAAGGGGGCGCACAATCGTGAAATATGTTAAAACAATATAAGGGGTGGGAGTAGAAAATTCACTCACCGAGTAGGGTTGTGCATATATTATAGAGGCACAACGCTCATAGGCACCTACAGGGCTTTTTTGCACCGTAGCCCTTTAACACGGCAGCCGCGGTTCCTTCAGTGGCGGAGTTCCTCTGAAACGGATACAACTATAGACAAAATGGCGGATCCCGGCGCACGTGGAATCAAGGACGCCAGAGGTTTTGGCGAAGGAAAGCTGTTTATTGTCTAAAAAAGCAAAGGGTTTATCCTTCGCTTTATTAAAACAAACTTTTTTTTTCATACCGCCTGAAAAAAACGGCCGAAAATGAGCACAATGGTGCTCTATGCAAAACCTGTGCAGCAGTCCCCACTGCACAGGTTTTGCCGTCGGACGGTTTTGTGGTCCGGCGGCAAAACATTGTAGAAGCACAATCTTCCGTCCGGTTTCCCGACAGAAGATGTGCTTCTCAATGGGAGGGGGGAGGGCTGTTCTCCGCTCATCGCGTAGAAAAGCCGTCCCCCCGCGGCCGGGGGGACGGGCGCAAAACAGGACAAATACCAGCCGGCAAACCGGCCGGTATTTGTCCTGTGCAATGGGAACGCGCCCTTAGAGGCCTTCTCTAATGAGTTATGTCTTGCCTGATAAGTATGATTATGTGGCTGGTAGAACATGCGGAAAGTATATATTCCTTAAAGAAGTTGTCCATTTAGTGTATATATACTGTATATATTTAGCTGTCCTTTAAAAAAACAAAAGACATATTCACTTCTCCTCCCACCTCGGATTTAGCACTACACCATCCTCATTTTCTTCTAGTCTTCTGTTTACTTCTGATCTCTTTCCAAACTAGTCATCACTGCTGCAGCCACTGATTGAGTGCTATGGTCAAATGCCATTGGCTGACATCACTTTTAGAAGCACTTGATGTCCTCTAATCGCACGTGATCGCTGCAGCCAATCAGTGGCTGCAGCAGTGATGTCCCGTTCAGAAGGATATCAGAAGAGAACACAAGACTAGCGGAGAGTGAGGACTAAATTCACTAAATTCAAGGTGAGAGGAAAGATCAGCAGTATGCTCAAAATAAAAATAACTGGACAAATCCTTTAATCTGTTTTCCCTTATACAAAACTGCAGCACAAGCTTCCTACCCCATATAACTTACTTGTCTATAATAAACACAAGGTGGTAGAAGCTAGACATACTTTAATAGGGTCAGTTCTAGTTGATTATTATTAAATTTGATTCATTAAAAATTTGTTCTACCAGCACTCAGGGACAGAAACATCCTATTATAGCTGTTACTTACAGCTCAATAGACTGAACCCAACAGGAGGCAAAACAAGCCCCTGTGCTATTTGGGAACGATATAACAGGTGCAGATAGCTAATAACAGTATGCAGAAAAGCCCCCCTCATGCATAGAAGGCATTTGAGTAGTTGTTTTATCAGTATTTTTGCATTTGTGCAGTCTCCCCTTGTATTATAGTGTAGCTTTTCTGCATACTGGTGAGAACTGGCACTTATCCAATGTGCAGTTTTTTTTATCATTCAGTTGCTCCTCTAGTGGATGGATGTGGATCAGTATACAACTTTTGACCAAAATACTGGGTAGCAGAGGGTGTCAGTAATTTGTGTTGAACACCTGAAATGTGCTGGGCAATCGAATAATAGAGGCGTCATAAGTTGTAAGCCAGCATCTTGCAACACTGTATAAATGGTACCCTTTGTACTGCCTTATCTATATGCAGGCTCGGACTGGGCCGCCGGGGGACCGGGGAATCCCCCGGTGGGCCCCCCCGAGCTGCTGGGGGCTCCGGAGGCAGTGCCGTCGCTCCCGGGGCCCGGCCGCGCATGGGTCACTGGACGCCCGGGACCCGCGTCCCGAGCGCCAGAAGACCGGCCCGGGAGTTGGGGACTAATGTCCCCGACTCCCGGGGCTGCGCGGTTTCAGTGGAGCACAGCGCCACTAGTGCTCTCCGCTGATACTCTCTCCCGGCAGGCTGAAGACGCTAGGCCTTCAGCCTGCCGGGCGCCGGCCCTACTGCTGACGTAGGCGGCGCGGTGACGTCACTTCACCGCGCCGCCTATGCAGGGCGGCAGTACGTAGACGGCGGCCGGAGCAGGATCCAGAGCCAGGTAAGTGGCGGCTGAGTTTTTTTTTTTTTTAACTACCTACAAGGGGTGGGGGTCCCTGGCTACAATGGGGTCCCCTGGCTTAAAGGGGGGCCCTGGCTACAAGGGGGGGGGGCCCTGACTAAAGGTGGTCCCTGGCTAAAGGGGGGCCCTGACTAAAGGGGGGCCCTGGCTACAAGGGGGTCCCTGGCTACAAGGGGTCCCAGGCTAAAAGGGGGCCCTGGCTACAAGGGGGGGCCCGGGCTACAAGGGGGCCTGACTAAGGTGGTCCCTGGCTACAAGGAGGGGCCCTGGCTACAAGGGGGGGGCCTGAGTAAAGGGGTCCCTGGCTACAAGGGGGGCCACTGACTAAGGTGGTCCTGGCTACAAGGGGTCCCTGGCTTCAAGGGGGTCCTGACTAAAGGTGGTCCCTGTCTACAAGGGGGGCCCTGGCTACAAGGGGGGGCCTTGGATACAAGGGGGCCCTGACTAAAGGTGGTCCCTGGCTACAAGGGGGGGCCCTGGCTACAAGGGGGGAGCCTGATACAAGGGGGCCCTGACAAAAGGTGGCCCCTGGCTACAAGGGGGGGCCCGACTAAAGGGGGTCCAGGTAAAAGGGGGGTCCTGGCTAAAAGGGGGGCCCTATAAAGGGGGGCCTGACTAAGGGGGGCCCGGGACAAGGGGGGGCCCGATAAGGTGGTCCTGGCTACAAGGGGCCATGGCTCAAGGGGGGCCTGACTAATGGGGTCCCGGTACAAGGTCCCCCGGGCTACAAGGGGGTGCGGCTAAAAGGGGGGTCCTGGCTAAAGGGGGTCCCTGGCTAAAAAGGGCCCCCTGGCTAAAAGGGGGCCCTGCTAAGGGGGCCCCGGGTCAGGGGGTCCCCTGCCAAAAGGGGGCCCCTGGCTAAAAGGGGGGGCCCCGGCTAAAGGGGGCCCCTGGCCCCCGGGGGTCCCCGGCTACAAGGGGTCCCTGGCAAAAGGGGGGCCCGACAAAGGGGGGCCCCTGGCTACAAAGGGGGGCCTGACATAGGTGGTCCTGGTACAGGGGGCCCTGAAAAAAGGGGGCCCCCCTGGCAAAAAGGGGGGCCCCGGTACAAGGGGGGCCCCCTACAAAAGGGGGGTCCCTGGCTAAAGGGGGACCCTGACTAATGGGGCCCTATCAGGGGGCCCTGGCTAAAAGGGGGGGGGGCCGACTAAAGGGGCCCCCTGGTTTAAAAGGCGGCCCCTGGCTACAAGGGGCCCCTGGCTACAAGGGGGGCCTGGTTACAAAGGGTTCCCTGGCTACAAGGGGGGTCCTGACTAAAAGGGGGCCCTGACTACAGGGGGGGACCTGACACAAGGGGGGGCCCTGGTAAAAGGGGGGGGCCCCCCCACAAGGGGACCCTGGTAGGGGGGGGCCCCGGAAAAAGGGGGGGCTTGCTATAAAGGGGGTCCCTGGCTTAAAGGGGGGGGCCCCCTGGCTACAAGGGGGGCCCTGATAAAGGGGGGGGCCCGCTAAAAGGGGGTCCGGGCTTAAAGGGGGGGGCCCCTGTCTTTGGGTCGGGTAAAAAAGGGGGTCCCCGACTAAAAGGGGGGTCCCTGGCTATAAAGGGGTTCCCTGGCTACAGGAGGGCCCTGGAAAAGGGGGGTCCCTGACTAAAGGGGGGCCCCTGGCAAAAAAGGGGGGCCACGGGTACAAGGGGGCCCGACTCAAAAGGGGGCCCCCTTACTAAAGGGGGGTCAGGGCTAAAAAAGGGGGGCCCCGGGCTACAAAGGGGGTTCCTGGTAAAAAGGGGGGCCCCTGACTAAAGGGGCCCCTGGCTATACAGGGATCCGGGTAAAAGGGGGCCCCCTGGCTAAAAGGGGGCCCGACTACAAAGGGGGCCCTGCACAAAGGGGGGCCCTGACTAAAAGGGGGGCCCGGGCTCCTAAAGGGGCCTGACTAAAAGGGGGGCCTCCTCCTAAGGGGGGGGCCCTGATAAAAGGGGGGCCCTGGCTACCTAAAGGGACGCTTTGATACCTACGGGGGGCCTGACTACAAAGGGGGGCCCGGCTCCCTAAATACTGGGGGGCCCCTGATCCCTACACGTAGCAAAAGGGGGGGGCCCTGACTTCCTGACACCCAGCTAAAGGAGGCCCCCTAACTACCCGTATCTACCCAAAGGAGACCCCTAACTGCCTGTGAACTAAAGAGGCCTTAACTCCCGATACTACTTCATGGGAAGCCCTAAATGCCTGTTAAACCAAAAAGGGGGGCCCTAAAAAGCTTGCGGCCCTTATAAAGGGGACCCTAATACCTAGTTACCAAAATGGGGGAAACCACCTACCCACAGACTGGGGGGCCCTTTTCTATTTTCCCACCTACCTAGGGGGTTTTTCTACCCACCTGGTAATAAATTTTAGAGGGGAGCAGCCCCAGTTGTAGAAAAAATCCCAGAGGGTTAGTCCTCCCCCCCCTCCAACCCTTAGGGTATAGGTCCAAGTTTTGGCTTTTCCCTTCTTCCCACCCCCGGGAAGTTTGTACAGAGATGGGAATAATAAAGAGTTTGGGAAAAATTGGGGTTCTAAAAATTTGTGTGTAATTTTGCAGGGATGAGCTGTGGCCGGGACAAGTCTCATGATGGTGGGAACTGATGCAGAAAAAAGGGAAAAAAGAAGACTCAAGAGAAGAGAAGACTCATCAGATAAGATATTCCCTGAGTCCCTTTTACTTCTAATTGGATCGTGCTGTATTACTGTAAAGTGATGTGCCTGAGTGGGGTCTGACCTCTATGTGGGCTCTATATGGGGGTGGGTAGGGTTTTACCTGAGCTGGTGTCTGACACTATGTGGTCTCTATATGGGTGTTTTAGGTTATACCCGAGTGGTGTTGATCCTAGTGGTCTCCATTGGTGGGTTTAAAAGGTTAACCTGAGGGTGTTTACTCTATGTGGTCTCTTATAGCAGTGTTGTAGGTTATACCCGAGTGGGGTCTATCTCTATTGGTTCTATAGGCAGTGTTGTAGGTTTACCTAGTGGTGTGTGACCCCCTTTTGTGGTCTCTAATGGCCCTGTTGTAGGTTATACCCGGCTGGTGTCTGACCACATTTCTCTTATTGGCGGGGTTTGTGGTTATACCTGATGGTTTTGACCTTATGTGGTTCCTATGGCAGTGTTGTAGGTTATACCTGACTGGTGTCTGACCTTATGTGGTCTCCATTTGCGGTGTTGTAAGTTTTACTGAGTGGTTCGATGTCTATGTGGTTCCATATTTCGGGGTTGTGGGTATACCTGGCTGGTGTTGATGCTATGTGGGCTCCATTTGCGGTGTTGTAGGGTTTTTAATGAGTGGTGTCTGACTCTATGTGGTCTCTTATGGAGGTGTTGAAGGTTATACCTGGCCCCCGGGGCTGACCTCTATGTGGTCCCCTTTTATGGCGGGGTTTTAGGTTTTATCGCCCCCTATATGCCAGCGTACATGGTTTCCCCGATTGAACCCCGTTATAGGGTTAGATTTTTTTCTTGCTGGTGTTTATTTTAAAGGTGGTGGGTGTGTGACCCAAGGGGAAAAATGGTGGGGATATTGGTGTGGGTGGAGGATATTTTTTGTGGGTGGGGGGGATATTGAAAATGGGTGGGGGGGATATTGTAAATTTGGGGGAGGGGGGTATTGTATGTGGGTGGAGGGGGTTTTGGTGGAGCTACTTGCCCCGTGTCTATGTATGAGATGTGACTTATGTGTATCTCTTGCTATTTTACTACACAATCAGTTCTGTTTGCATTAACGGGCTTGGTAGTGGATCCCCTGGACCACCCCAAGCGATGGAGTAAGCCCGCCGGGAAAGGGAAACTAAGTGCCCCCGGTTTTTACGAGCCCGCCGCAAAGGGGATGGGCTTGTGCGGCGTGAGGTACCAGGTCGTTTCCCCCCCTGTGACTTGCTTGCGGCGGAGCCGGGTGCAGCGAGGTTCAAAAAAGTAATCAAGAATCGTAGTGGTGAGCAGGCAGTATTTGGCAGGGCAGGCACAAAGGTCGTGGTCGTGGGGCAGCAGAAGGTCGGGAAGGGGCAGAGGTTTGGGGTGAGAAAGTCAAGGTCTGGTAAAAGGGAAGGAACTAAAACTATAGGGAAAGTTTTCAAAAAGGAAAAGGGAAAAAAAGATCCGCGGGGAATTTACGGGGTTTCCCAAAAATTTAAAAAGAGGGAAACGCCGGGGAAATTGCAATTACCGGGGCATGTCCTTTAAATTACTGAACACGCGCGCTAGGGGGCGCCATGCGCATTCG
>JAODAL010041684.1:0-35628 GCA_025379985.1 Phyllomedusa bahiana | reverse complement strand
ATCCAATAGACCACGCCCGGTGGACAGAGAGACCTCACCATCCACATAGACCGCCGCACAGGTGGACAGAGAGACCTCACCATCCACATAGACCGCCGCACAGGTGGACAGAGACCTCCCAACCCACATGACGCCGCACAGGGGACAAGAGACCTCACCATCCACAAGCCGCCGCCCCGTGGACAGAGAAAACATCCCATCCAATAGACCGCTGCACAGGAAAAGAGAAAACCATCTCCCATAGACCGTCGCACAGATATAGAGAGAGACATCACCATCCACATAGACTGCCGCACAGGTACAGAGAGAGACGGCGCCATCCACATAGACCACTACACAGGTGGACCGTGAGACTTCATCATCCACATAGACCACTGCACAGGTACAGAGAGAGACGTCGCCATCCACATAGACCACCGCACAGGTATAGAGAGAGACATCACCATCCACATAGACCACCGCACAGGTGGACAGAGAGACATCACCATCCACATAGACCGCCGCACAGGTGAACAGAGAGAGACATCATCATCCACATAGACCACCGCACAGGTACAGAGAGAGACATCACCATCCACATAGACCACCACACAGGTATAGAGAGAGACATCACCATCCACATAGACCATCACACAGGTACAGAGAGAGACATCACCATCCACATAGATCGCCGCACAGGTACAGGATGAGGACTCATCACCATCCCTTAGAACAACCCGCACAGGTATATAGTGAGATGAGCTCACCATCCCTCTCTAGACCACCGCACAGGTACAGAGAGAGAATCACAATACACATAGGACAATCGCCAGGTATAGAGAGAGACATAATCATTCCACATAGTCCACCACACACGTAGTAGAGAGAGGACATCACACCATCCACATAGACGGACCGCAACAGCACAAGTGTTTTGCGTTGAGGACAGCACCATCACATAGATCACCGCACAGGTACAGAGGAGAGACATCAAATCCACATAATCGCCGCACACAGTATAGAGAGACCATCACCCATCCACAAGATCACCGGCACAGGTACAGAGAGAGACATCACCATCATAGACGCCACACAGGTAACTGAGAGAGAAATCACCATTCCACATAGATCACGCAGAGGTACCGGAGAGATGACATCACCATCACATAGACGGCCGCACAGGTTACAGAGAGAGACAGTTCACCATCAACATAGACCGGCAAGGTACAGAGAGAGACATTCACCCTCACATAGACCGCCGCAACCAGGTTACAGAGAGTGACATCAACATACACATGTACACGCACAGGTATAGAGAGAGAGATCACCATCCACATAGACCACCGCACAGGTACAGAGAGAGACATCACCATCCACATCAGACATCCGAACAGCACAAGAGAGGACATCACCATCCCACATAGACCGCCGCTCAGGTTCTAGGAGATCGTGAATCACCATCCACTAGATCACCGCACAGGTACGAGAGAGGACTTCACCATCCACATAGAACCGCCGCACAGGTACAGAGAGAGGACCTCACCATCCACTTAGTACACCCTGCTCAGGTACAGAGAGGAGCTTCACCATCCATCATAGACCAAACGCACAGGTATTAGAAGAGTGACACTTCACCATCCACATATGACCACCGGACAGGTATAGAGGAGACTATCATCATCCACATAGACCCGCACAGTATACAGAGAGTCAATCACCATCGCACATAGACGCCAGCACAGGTGTGTAGAGAGAGACATCACCATCCACATAGATCACCGCACAGGTACAGAGAGAGACATCACCATCCACATAGATCACCGCACAGGTACAGAGAGAGACATCACCATCCACATAGATCACCGCACACCGTAAGAGAAGACCATCACCATCCACATAGATCTAACACAGGTACAGAGAGAGACATCACCATCCACATAGACTGCCGCACAGGTACAGAGAGAGACATCACCATCCACATAGACCACCGCACAGGTACTGAGAGGAGGATATTCACCATCACATAGACCACCGCACAGGTACAGAGAGAGGACATTCACCATCCAAATTAGACTCGCCGTCACAGGTAACAGAGTGAGAACAATCACCATCCACATAGACCGCCGCACAGGTGTGAGAGGACATCACCATCAAATAGGACCGCCGCACAGTACAGAGAGAGGACATCACCATCCACATAGACCGCCGCACAGTTAAGAGAGCGATCATCACTATCCACATAGAACGCCAGCACAGGTACCAGAGAGAAGAACATACACCATCCACATAGACGCGCAAAGGTATAGAGAGGGACAATCACATCCACATAGCCCCCCGCACAGGTACAGAGAGAGACATCACCTTCCACATAGACCACCGCACAGGTACAGAGAGAGACATCACCATCCACATAGACCGCCGCACAGGTACAGAGAGAGACATCACCATCCACATAGACCACCGCACAGGTATAGAGAGAGACATCACCATCCACATAGACCACCGCACAGGTACAGAGAGAGACATCACCATCCACATAGACCACCGCACAGGTACAGAGAGAGACATCACCATCCACATAGACCGCCGCACAGGTGTAGAGAGAGACATCACCATCCACATAGATCACCGCACAGGTACAGAGAGAGACATCACCATCCACATAGACCGCCGCACAGGTGGACAGAGAGAGACATCACCATCCACATAGACCACCGCACAGGTACAGAGAGAGACATCACCATCCACATAGACCACCGCACAGGTATAGAGAGAGACATCACCATACTACAGTAGACCAAACCGGACATGTATAGAGAAGAGACTCATCATCCACATGACACCGAACACGTTACAGAGAGACAATCACCATCCAATAGACCGCCGCATCACTCCGCACAGGTGTAGAGAGAGGACATCACTTCCACATAGATCACCGCACAGGTAGACAGAGAGAGACATCCAAAACCACATAGATCCCCGTCACAACGTATTGAGAGGACATCACCATCCACTGATCACCGCACAGGTACAGAGAGAGGACATCACCAATCCACATAGACTTGACGCACAGGGCATTGAGAGAGACATTCACCCATCCACATAGATCACCGAACAGGTACAGAGAGAGACATCACCATCCACATAGACCACCGCACAGGTACAGAGAGAGACATCACCATCCACATAGACCAACGCACAGGTACAGAGAGAGACAACACCATCCACATAGACCACAGCCCACAGGTACAGAGAGAGACTATCACATCAAAAATAGACCACTGCAAGGTACAGAGAGAGACATCCCCATCCACACTAGACCGCCGCAACAGGTAAAGAGAGAGACTATCACCATCCATAGCATAGGATCGCTCGCACAGGTGTAGAGAGAGACATCACCATCCACATAGACCGCCGCACAGGTACAGAGAGAGACATCACCATCTACGTAGACCGCGACCGCACCAGGTTATCAGAGAAGACTCACTATCCACAAGTAGACCGCCGCACAGGTAACAGAGAGGTAATCACATCCACTTAGGACCGCCGCCAGTATTTTAGAGAGACATCACCATCCACATAGATCACCGCACAGGTACAGAGAGAGACATCACCATCACATAGAACACCGCACAGGTACAGAGAGAGACATCCACCTTCCACATAGACCAGCCGCCAAGGTATAGAGAGGACATCATCATCCACATAGCACCATCCGAACAGGTATAGAGAGGACATCACATCCACAATAAAACGTAAACAAAGGTATAGAGGACATCATCATCCACCATAGGGACTGCACGACACTGTTATAGAGAGAGGACATCCACCAATCCACATTAGACTCTGCCATGTACAGAAGAGAGATCAAACACCATTCACATAGACAGCCACACAGGTACAGAGAGACATCACCATCCACATAGACCGCCGCACAGTTATAGAGAGAGACATCACCATCCACATAGACCGCCGCACAATTCTAGAGAGAGACATCACCATCCACATAGACCACCGCACAGTTATAGAGAGATGTAATCACCTCCACATAGGACCGCCGCAATGTATTGAGAGAGACATTTCACATTCCACATAGACCACCGCACAGTATAGAGAGACTAAATCAACCATCCACATAAGACAGCCGAACAGTTTTAGAGAGAGACATAACCCATTCCACATAGACCACCGCAAGGTTACAGAGAGAGACTCCTCCATTCCACATAGGACCACCGCACCTGGTGGAAGAGGAGAGAGACATCACCATCCACATAGACCGCTGCACAGGTACAGAGAGACATCACCATCCACATAGACCGCCGCACAGGTAGACAGAGAGAGACATCACCATCCACATAGACCGCCGCACAGGTGGACAGAGAGAGACATCACCATCCACATAGACCGCCGCACAAGGTTAAAGAGAGAGGACTTCACCTTCCACATAGACCAACGACCACAGTTATTAGTGAGAGACATCACATCCAACCATAGACCACCGCCACAGTATTAAGAGAGAGACATAATATCCCACATAGCACCCCGCACAGGTACAGAGAGAGACATCACCATCCACATAGACCGCCGCACAGGTATAGAGAGACATCACCATCCACATAGATCACCGCACAGGTACAGAGAGAGACATCACCATCCACATAGACCACCGCACAGGTACAGAGAGAGGACCATACATCCCATAGACCGTTCCACGCACAGGATACAGAGGTGAGACATTCACCTTCCACATAGACCACCGCACAGGGATAGAGAGAGAAAAAAACATCCACATAGACCACCGCACAGGTAAAGGAGAGAGAAATTCACATCCACATTGGCCACCGCAACAGGTACGAGAGAGACGATCACAGTCCACATAGACCGCCGCACACGGTGTATGCAGAGAGACATCACCTCCACATAGATCACCGCAAGGTACAAGCGAGACATAACACTCCACATAGACCGCCGCACAGTTACAGAGAGAGACATCACCATCCACATAGACCACCGCACAGGTACAGAGAGAGACATCACCATCCACATAGACCACCGCACAGGTATAGAGAGAGACATCACCATCCACATAGACCACCGCACAGGTATAGAGAGAGACATCATCATCCACATAGACCACCGCACACGTATACAGAGAGACATCACCATCCACATAGACCGCCGCACAGGTGTAGAGAGAGACATCACCATCCACATAGACCACCGCACAGGTATAGAGAGAGACATCACCATCCAATACGATCCCCTGCCACACGTATAGAGGAGACTAACCATCCCAATAGATCACCGCACAGGTACAGAGAGAGACATCACCAGCACATAGACTGCCGCACAGGGATAGAGAGAGACATCACCATCCACATAGACAACGCACAGGTACCGAGAGAGACAACACCATCCACATAGACCACCGCACAGGTACAGAGAGAGAGACATCACCACCCACCTAGACCAACGCACAGGTACAGATAGACACATCACCATCCACATAGACATCCGCACAGGTACAGAGAGAGGACATCACCCTTCCAAACCAATAGACCACCGCTACAGTACAGAGAGAGACATCACCATCCACACTAGACGCCCGCAAAGGTACAGAGAGAGACATACCATCCACATAGGGGGACAGCCTCGCAACACGGTGTAGAGGGAGATCTTCACCATCCACACATAAGACCGCGCCCACAGGTACGAGAGAGACATCACCATTTCACATAGACCGACCCGCACAGGGTCAGAGAGAGGACAATCCCACTATCACATAGACTCGGGCCGCACAGGTACAGAGAGGACATCACCATCCACTTTAGGACCGCCCGCACAGTATAGCAGAGACATCACCATCACATAGATCACCGCACAGTACAGAGAGAGACCATCACCATACACCTACGACACCGCAACATGTACAGAGAGAGACATCACCATCCACATAGACCACAGGCACTGGTAATAGAGGAGACATCATCATCAACATAGACCCCACCGCACACAGGTATAGAGAGAATCCACCATCCACCATAGACCGTACCCACAGGTTTTATAAGAGGACTCATCATCCACATAGGACTGACGCATACAGTTTTTAGATTGAGAGGACATCACCATCCACATAGACCTCTGCACAAGTACAGAGAGAGACAACACCATTCACATAGACTGCCACACAGGTACAGAGAGACATCACCATCCACATAGACCGCCGCACAGTTATAGAGAGAGACATCACCATCCACATAGACCGCCGCACAATTCTAGAGAGAGACATCACCATCCACATAGACCACCGCACAGTTATAGAGAGAGACATCACCATCCACATAGACCGCCGCACAGTTATAGAGAGAGACATCACCATCCACATAGACCACCGCACAGGTATAGAGAGAGACATCACCATCCACATAGACCGCCGCACAGTTATAGAGAGAGACATCACCATCCACATAGACCACCGCACAGGTACAGAGAGAGACATCACCATCCACATAGACCACCGCACAGGTGGACAGAGAGAGACATCACCATCCACATAGACCACCGCACAGGTGGACAGAGAGAGACATCACCATCCACATAGACCGCCGCACAGGTGGACAGAGAGAGACATCACCATCCACATTGACCGCCGCACAGGTTGACAGAGAGAGACATCACCATCCACATAGACCACCGCACAGGTACAGAGAGAGACATCACCATCCACATAGACCACCGCACAGGTACAGAGAGAAAGACTTCACCATTCCACAAAGACCACCGCACAGGTTTATAGAGAGGAGACATAACCGACTTCCACATAGATCACCGCACAGGTATAGAGAGAGAGACATCACCATCCACATAGATCACCGCACAGGTACAGAGAGAGACATCACCATCCACATAGATCGCCGCACACGTATAGAGAGACATCACCATCCACATAGATCACCGCACAGGTACAGAGAGAGACATCACCATCCACATAGACCGCCACACAGGTACAGAGAGAGACATCACCATCCACATAGATCACCGCACAGGTACAGAGAGAGACATCACCATCCACATAGACCGCCGCACAGGTACAGAGAGAGACATCACCATCCACATAGACCGCCGCACAGGTACAGAGAGAGACATCACCATCCACATAGACCGCCGCACAGGTACAGAGAGAGACATCACCATCCACATAGACCACCGCACAGGTATAGAGAGACATCACCATCCACATAGACCACCGCACAGGTACAGAGAGAGACATCACCATCCACATAGACCACCGCACAGGTACAGAGAGAGACATTACCATCCACATAGACCGCCGCACAGGTACAGAGAGAGACATTACCATCCACATAGATCACCGCACAGGTAAAGAGAGAGACATCACCATCCACATAGACCGGCCGCAACATGGTACGAGATAGACATTACCATCCACACTTGGACCGCCGCCCGCACAGGTATAGAGAGACATCACCATCCACATAGAACACCGCACAGGTATAGAGAGACATCACCATCCACATAGACCGCCGCACAGGTGGACAGAGAGACATCACCATCCACATAGACCACGCACAGGTATGAGAGACATTCACATCCACATAGTACCACCGCACTGGTGGACAGAGAGGACTTCACATCCACTAGATACCACGCACAGGTAAGAGAGAGACATTCAACCATCGCCACATAGTCCACGCACAGGTGGAAAGGAGGACATCACCATCCACATAGACCACCGCACAGGTGGACAGAGAGACATCACCATCCACATAGACCACCGCACAGGTATAGAGAGACATCACCATCCACATAGACCACCGCACAGGTGGACAGAGAGACATCACCATCCACATAGACCACCGCACAGGTATAGAGAGAGACATCACCATCCACATAGACCGCCGCACAGGTACAGAGAGAGACATCACCATCCACATAGACCATCACACAGGTACAGAGAGAGACATCACCATCCACATAGACCGCCGCACAGGTACAGAGAGAGACATCACCATCCACATAGACCATCACACAGGTACAGAGAGAGACATCACCATCCACATAGACCGCCGCACAGGTACAGAGAGAGACATCACCATCCACATAGACCGCCGCACAGGTACAGAGAGAGACATCACCATCCACATAGACCGCCGCACAGGTACAGAGAGAGACATCACCATCCACATAGACCACCGCACAGGTACAGAGAGAGACATCACCATCCACATAGACCACCGCACAGGTATAGAGAGAGACATCACCATCCACATAGACCATCACACAGGTACAGAGAGAGACATCACCATCCACATAGACCGCCGCACAGGTACAGAGAGAGACATCACCATCCACATAGACCGCCGCACAGTTATAGAGAGAGACATCACCATCCACATAGACCACCGCACAGGTATAGAGAGAGACATCACCATCCACATAGACCACCGCACAGGTACAGAGAGAGACATCACCATCCACATAGACCACCGCACAGGTATAGAGAGAGACATCATCATCCACATAGACCACCGCACACGTATAGAGAGAGACATCACCATCCACATAGACCGCCGCACAGGTGTAGAGAGAGACATCACCATCCACATAGATCACCGCACAGGTACAGAGAGAGACATCACCATCCACATAGATCGCCGCACACGTATAGAGAGACATCACCATCCACATAGATCACCGCACAGGTACAGAGAGAGACATCACCATCCACATAGACCGCCACACAGGTACAGAGAGAGACATCACCATCCACATAGACCGCCGCACAGGTACAGAGAGAGACATCACCATCCACATAGACCACCGCACAGTTATAGAGAGAGACATCACCATCCACATAGACCGCCGCACAGGTACAGAGAGAGACATCACCATCCACATAGACACCGCCACCGGTACCAGAGAAAGAGAGATCACCATTCCACATTAGACCACCGCACAGGTACAGAGAGGAGAATCTCCACTCCACATAGACCACGCACACAAGTGTACCAGAGAGAGACATCACCATCACATAGAACCGCCGCATTGTTTGTAGAGAGAGACATCACCATCCACATAGATCACCGCACAGGTACAGAGAGAGACATCACCATCCACATAGACCGCCGCACAGGTATAGAGAGAGACATCACCATCCACATAGACCGCCGCACAGGTACAGAGAGAGACATCACCATCCACATAGACCACCGCACAGGTATAGAGAGAGACATCACCATCCACATAGACCACCGCACAGGTGGACAGAGAGACATCACCATCCACATAGACCACCGCACAGGTATAGAGAGACATCACCATCCACATAGACCACCGCACAGGTGGACAGAGAGACATCACCATCCACATAGACCACCGCACAGGTACAGAGAGAGACATCACCATCCACATAGACCACCGCACAGGTGGACAGAGAGACATCACCATCCACATAGACCACCGCACAGTTGGACAGAGAGACATCACCATCCACATAGACCACCGCACAGGTATAGAGAGACATCACCATCCACATAGACCACCGCACAGGTGGACAGAGAGACATCACCATCCACATAGACCACCGCACAGGTGGACAGAGAGAGACATCACCATCCACATAGACTGACGGAAAGGTATAGAGAGAGACATCACCATCCCACATGGCCGCACGCACAGGTACAGAGAGAGACATCACCTACATCATAACCGCTCCAGCACAGGTATAGAGAGACATCACCATCCACATAGATCACCGCACAGGTGGACAGAGAGACATCACCATCCACATAGACCACAGCACAGGTGGACAGAGCGACCTCACATCTCATAGACCATCCGCACAGTATAGGGATTACATCACATCACATGGACCACCGGCAAGGTGGACAGAGAGACATCTCCAGGTCCACATAGACCGCCCGCAACAGCGTGAACAGGAGAGAGACATCATCATCCACATAGACCACCTCACAGGTACAGAGAGAGACATCAACCTTCACCACATAGACCACCGCACAGGTATAGAGAGAGACATCACCATCCACATAGACCACCACACAGGTATAGAGAGAGACATCACCATCCACATAGACTGCCGCACAGGTATAGAGACATCACCATCCACATAGACTCACCGCCACAGTATAGAAGAGAGATCCACCATCCTCATAGACCAACCGCACAGGTACAGAGAGAGACATCAACCACATAGACCACCGCACAGGTATAGAGAGAGACATCATATCTCCACATAGACCCACCGCACACGTATAGAGAGATGACATCACCATCCACATAGACCGCCGCACAGGTGTAGAGAGAGACATCACCATACCCAGCATAGACCACCGCACAGGTATTAGAGAGAAGGGACATAATTATTTTTTTTTCCACATAGAACAACCGCACACGTTTTAGTAGAGAACATCACCATCCACATAGGACGCCGCCGCCAAAGGGTGTAGAGTGAGGGACTTCACCACATCCACATAGATCATCGCACAAAAAAAGGGGGGGTATAGAGAGCGAAATCACCATCCACATAGAGCCACACAGGTTACGAGAGAGAAATCACCATCGCCACATAGATCACCGCACAGGTACAGAGAGAGACATCACCATCCACATAGACCGCCGCACAGGTAAAGAGAGAGAGACATCACCCATTCCTATAGACCACAGCACCCAGGTTACAGAGAGAGTCATCTCCATACCACACTAGACCGCCCGCACAGGTATCAGAGAGAGACATCACCATCCACATAGACTATGATACAGCCCACAGGTATAGAGAAGAGAAATCAACATCCACATTGACCACCGCACCAGTACAGAGGGAGACAATCACATCAATAGACCACCGCACAGGTACCAGAGGGAGGGGAACATCACCATCAACATAGACAACCGCACAGTTAAAGAGAGAGACATCTCATCCCACATACGACCGCCGCACAGGGGTAGTGAGAGGACTCACATCCCATAATCACCGCACAGGTATAGAGAGAGACATCACCATCCACATAGACCACCGCACAGGTACAGAGAGAGACATCACCATCCACATAGACCACCGCACAGGTATAGAGAGACATCACCATCCACATAGACCGCCGCACAGGTACAGAGAGAGACATCACCATCCACATAGACCGCCGCACAGGTATAGAGAGACATCACCATCCACATAGACCGCGCAAAGTGTGGACAGGAGAGAACATAACCATCCAATAGACCACCGCACAGGTATAGGATAGAACTTCACCAGTCCACATAGGTCCTCCAGCACAGGTGGACACGAGAGGACATCACCATCACATTAGACCACAGCACAGCAGTGGACAGAGAGACATCATCGATCCAAATGACCACCGCACAGGTGGACAGAGAGAGACAATCACCTCACACATAGACCACCGCACAGGTAGAGAGAGACATCACCATCCAACATAGACCACACGCTCAGGTGCGGAACAGAGATACATCACCATCACATAGACCACGCACAGGTATTGAGGAGAGACTTCACCATCTCCAAATAGACAGCCCAGCCTCCAGGTACAGAGAGTGAACATCACCATCCACATTAGACCGTCCGCTAAGTATAGAGAGACAATCACCATCCACATAGACCGGCCGCACAGCGTGGACAGAGAGACATCACATCCACATAGGACCACTGCAAACGGTCTTGAGCGAGACTTCACCATCCACCTAGACCGCCGCTCGCCACAGGTGTAGAGTGAGTACATCACCATCCACATCGTAGATCACCGCACAGGTACAGAGAGAGACATCACCATCCACATAGATCGCCGCACACGTATAGGAGAGACATTCACCATCCCACATAGAATCCCACCGACACAGGTACAGAGAGAGAACATCACACACCACATTAGACCGCCCTCACAGTACAGAGTGGAGAAATCACCATCAATAGATCACAGCACAGGTACAGAGAGAAGACATCTCATCCCACATCAGACCGGAACGCACAGGTACAGAGAGAGACATCACCATCCACATAGACCACCGCACAGGTATAGAGAGAGACATCACCATCCACATAGACCACCGCACAGGTACAGAGAGAGACATCACCATCCACATAGACCGCCGCACAGGTGTAGAGAGAGACATCACCATCCACATAGATCACCGCACAGGTACAGAGAGAGACATCACCATCCACATAGACCGCCGCACAGGTACAGAGAGAGACATCACCATCCACATAGACCGCCGCACAGGTATAGAGAGACATCACCATCCACATAGACCGCCGCACAGGTACAGAGAGAGACATCACCATCCACATAGACCGCCGCACAGGTATAGAGAGACATCACCATCCACATAGACCGCCGCACAGGTGGACAGAGAGACATCACCATCCACATAGACCACCGCACAGGTATAGAGAGACATCACCATCCACATAGACCACCGCACAGGTGGACAGAGAGACATCACCATCCACATAGACCACCGCACAGGTGGACAGAGAGACATCACCATCCACATAGACCACCGCACAGGTGGACAGAGAGACATCACCATCCACATAGACCACCGCACAGGTAGACAGAGAGACATCACCATCCACATAGACCGCCGCACAGGTATAGAGAGACATCACCATCCACATAGACCACCGCACAGGTGGACAGAGAGACATCACCATCCACATAGACCACCGCACAGGTATAGAGAGAGACATCACCATCCACATAGACCGCCGCACAGGTACAGAGAGAGACATCACCATCCACATAGACCACCGCGACGTATAGTGAGACATCCCAGCACATAGGACCGTCGCTCATGGTATAGAGAGAACCTCACCTTCCACATTAGACCGCCGCACAGGTGGACAGAGAGACATCACCATCCAATAGACCAACGCCACAGGTATTAGAGAGAAATCACCATCCACAATAGACACGCACAGGATTATAGAGTAGAGACCATCACCATCCACATAGGACCACGCGCAGGGGACAGAGAGACATCACCATCCACATAGACCACCGCACAGTTGGACAGAGAGACATCACCATCCACATAGACCACCGCACAGGTATAGAGAGACATCACCATCCACATAGACCACCGAAGGTGGGACAGAGAGTATCACCATCCATATAGACCACCGCACAGTATTAGAGATGAGACAATCCCATCCACTTAGACCACAGCCACAGGTATAGAGAGAGACATCACAATCCACATTAGACCCTCCACCACCCCACCCCCCCCCCCCCGGGGCACCAGGACCCACCCCACCCCCCCCCCCCCCCCCCCCCCCCCCTCCGCGCAGGTGACACGAGAGACATCACCATCCCACATAGATCGCAGCCACAGGTATTATAGAGAGAGAGACGATCACCCATCCACATAGATGCAGCACACAGTATAGAGAGAGACATCAACATCCTCTTAGACCACCGCAACAGGTGTTTAGAGAGAGACCATCCCAATCCACATAGACGCTGACAGGTGGACTGAGAGACATCATCATCCACATAGACCGCCCGCACAGGTTATAGAGAGAATACCATTCCACATGATCGCTGCACAGGTTAAGTGAGAGGGACATCACCATCCACATAGGACACACCGCACAGGTGTAGAGAGAGATATCACCATCCACATAGACCGCCGCACAGGTGTAGAGAGAGACATCACCATCCACATATACCACCGCACAGGTGTAGAGAGAGATATCACCATCCACATAGACGCAGCAACAGGATTATAGAAAGAGAATCACATCACATAGACGGCGACAGGGATAGAGATATGAAGACATCACCTCCACATAGACCGCTCAGCCACAGGTACAGAGAGAGACATCACCATCCACATAGACCGTAACACAGGTATAGAGAGACATCATCATCCACATAGACTGCCGCACAGTTATAGAGAGAGACATCACCATCCACATAGACCTCTGCACAAGTACAGAGAGAGACAACACCATTCACATAGACCGCCGCACAGGTGCAGAGATAGAGAGAGACAACCATCCACAAAGACCGCCGCACAGGTATAGAGAGACATCACCATCCACATAGAACAACCGCACAGGTACAGAGAGAGGACATCACATCAAATAGGACCACCGCACAGGTGGACAGAGAGACATCACCATCCACATAGACCGCCGCACAGGTGAACAGAGAGAGACATCACCATCCACATAGACCGCAGCACAGGTATAGAGAGAGACAGTACCATGTTGTTATTTTGCCCAACTAACAACAAACTTAATTCCTTTGATCTTTTTATTGATTTCCATCATCTAATCCGGAAACTTACCCTAGCCAGGCATTTTGCCATACATCCCATGGTTACTACTTCCGATATAGCTCCTCCTTCAAAAATACAACTTAAAGGCAAGTCCAAATTTTACCCCATTCACTCTCAGGGACACTACCTAAAAACTTTCCAAAACATTGTCTCAGACGAACTACAAACTATTTCTCCAATACAACAATCTTCTAATTTGAGTAAAGATGAGCTACAGGCACTAAATAATCTAAAGAAAAATCAATCTATTGTTTATTAGTACATGCAGACAAGGGTGGTGGCCACAGTGATTCTCAAAACCTCCTACAGCATACCAACTGGAGCCCTACAACATATTGAATGACACTTTCCTTACTAGGAAAATATGCAATCGCATCCTATTCCAGGAACTACAAGCAAAAACTTTCATTTCTTATAAACGACGCCTCTTACACTGAAATATCATCAACAAAAATGAAAAAATACTTAGTCACATTCGGAAAACCAGCCATACGTATCTTCTATCTACCTTCCAAAACTCACCTCACCCCCCCTGGACGCCCCATAATTTCTGCATAATTCTTCCACACAGACAGTTATCCCATTATTTAGACTTGCACTTTACAAACTTCGTCATCAATCTACAAAGTTACCTAGAGATATGGACAGTCATTTAATTATTTATCTGAACTTTCCACCTAACACAAAATTAAACTTTGATTACAGAGACGGTTATCTTGACACTTTATTCACATCCAGCAATCATATATGGTATACCAATGTGTCCAGTGTATGCTTGATTACAGGACCCTTCATTAAATCCCCCCCAAAAATAATTCCTAATTAAGGGTCTTAAACTGATATTAGAAAATAACTTTTTCCATCACAACGGCGCCACCTATCGGCAGATACAGGGAACGGCCATGGGCACAAGAGACGCCCCCTATATGCAAACATCTGCATGGGGGGACTATGTGGCAGAATACATTTACGATCCAACCAACATCTTTTTCAAATATATATCTCTCTACAAGTGGTATATAGATGACCTCTTTTTGTATGGTCGGACCCTTGACTCACCCACTATTCATTCATTCATTTGAATTATAATACCAAAGGTATTTGTTTTGTAGCCAAAAACTAGGTGTAGAGGGACTATAGAGTTTAGATCTAAAACATCTCGTAAAACAAGGAAAATTTTCACAACAACCACATTTTAAAATCTGTAGTTAGTAATACGTATATTCATTTTAAGAGCACGCACATCACTACGCACTTGGCTATGTAATATACCTTATGGACAGTTCTAGAGAATAAGGAAGAATTGCATGAAGACTTCCATTGTGACAGTCAGATTGAAATCCTCGGAGAATAGGTTCCGGGATAAAAAAATTCCAGAACCAATTATTGTCCAATGCGAAAGAGAGAGTCAAAGCATTAACACAAAGAGACTGTTTAGAGAAAAAGACAAAGAGAAGGGGACAGACCTCAAAAATAAAATTCTCACTCATCACGATCGAAAATCCGTAAAACCTTAGACCTACATTGGTACATCCCGAATAAAGACCCCCTTTTCTAGGTCCACTCATTACTGAAAAACTGGGCATTTATCTACAGAAGAGCGCCCAATATCAAAAATGTGGTAGCTCCTAGCCGGATAAGAGATTCTACGGAAATCCAGAACATCAATCCAACGAATCCGGGCAGCTCCCCCTGTGGCTCCCCACTTTGCTTTTGTTGGTTAAGTATTAGCACCAAGTCCCAAATCACTTCTAAGGCCCCGTTCACACGGCTTATTGCCGACGGATTTATGCGCCGTATTGAGCGCACAAATCCGCCGTGAATACGGGACGGGGGCGGGGCTGGGGCGTGGCGAGGGAGCTGCCCACCGGCCCCATAGACAATGCATTGTTTACGCCGCGTACGTGCCGTAAATAATGTGCATGTCACTTTCTCCCCCCGCGGTGGATTCGCCGAGCGGGGAGGAGCGACGGAATACCACTGTTCTCATGAGAGCAGTGGATTACCGTAATAAACTCCGACGGATGGCGCCGTATTGAAGCGCAAATCCGGCGCGGAATACGGCGCCAATCCGTCGGCAAATAAGCCGTGTGAACGGGGCCTTACACCACGAAAGAAACTACGTCATTTACATCATTGAATGTGTTTGTAAGATCCAGGACGTAGGCAGAAGGTCCCGACCTCTACACATTCGCCTTAATGGTCACAGAGCATGCGTTAAATGAGGGGACCCGCTACAAAGCGTCTCTCGCCATTGTAGTGAACATCACCAAAAAGACTTCAAAGTCCTACACATCACCCCTGTGGACTTTATTCCTCCCAAACTACCCAATCGCTTACAGGCGCTCCAAAAAAGAGAAATGTTTTGGATCTACAGGTTGCAAACTCTGTTTCCCAAAGGCCTAAACGATGCCACAGAATTAGTCTATTAGAAAAACCAGTGGAGATCCTGACCTGACCCACGTCGAGACCCACCGCTAACTCATAATCTCTATACATATAACCATGATATAGAAATACCCTGTGGCCATTGACACCACACCACAGCACATATTCATAAAGTAGATAACTTTCACCTAGGAAACAGAATCACATCAGCAGCGCATCCGAGCGCCCGAGCCCTATAACCCCTTATTACATCAGGTCCCCGGCTTCCCAGCACTACTCCCGAGCTAATTTTATTAGAAATAGTTAATAAATGTGTCTTTTTTACATTTATTTTATTGCAACTTTTATTATTATGTGTACCACTATGTACTGCCATTTGGAGTTCTATTCGCTCTCCAAATGGATATATTCCTATTGTACACTTCTCAATTTAGAAGCATGCTCACTTCTTGCACAGTCTGCTTTTATTCCGTATATCTAAATACACCTATCGATAGTATATTTGTTCTTGTAAATAGAAAAGTCTTCTTATGTATTTTCCCATAGGGAAGCAGCTCCATTCCCCATTGGTCCGCTCGAAACACCCGCAGCTCCAAACACCAATCACATTACATTTGTCCGCAACTAAACGGCAAACTTTTCTCCCATAGAGAAGCAGCTCCACTTCTGATTGGTTCGCTCATAATTCCCGCGACCTAAAGCACCAATCACAGCACACCTGCTCCACATGCATAGATATATTTCTCTGTAATTTTCCATAGAGAAGTAGCTCCCTTTCTTATTGGTCTATCCGTATCTCCCGGGTTCAAAGCACCAATCATATCATAATGCTATCTCTCAACCATCATTGGCTAATTTAGAATCGCCGCCGTATTCACGACCAATCACTATGGCCTCTGATATTCATACCCCATAGGTTTATTCATATTTCCCTCCACTAAGTCCAACCAATCACATCATTTTCACACATTCATCTATTCTTTCGCCGCTCTCTAACCCAGATATTTTAGCGCCTCACATTTTAAATTACAGACGAGTTCACCCATTGGTGCATTCATATCACCCGCCCTCCTCCCTATTGGTCGCCCTCCTTCTCCCTACATTTATACCGTTTTCAGGGATTTATCTACATCACAGACTTCATCTATATAAGTTTACAGCTCCTTTCATTGAACATAGAACATATTTCTTTAACGCACTCTTATTTTGCTACTCACAGTCTCTTACGCTTCTTTGTGTTCCTTTGATTGACGGCTCATCCTCCTATCCTCTTGATTGACGGCTCATCCTCCTACCCTCTTGATTGACGGCTCATCCTCCTACCCTCTTGATTGACGGCTCATCCTCCTATCCTCTTGATTGACGGCTCATCCTCCTATCCTCTTGATTGACGGCTCATCCTCCTATCCTCTTGATTGACGGCTCATCCTCCTATCCTCTTGATTGACGGCTCATCCTCCTATCCTCTTGATTGACGGCTCATCCTCCTACCCTCTTGATTGAGGGCTCATCCTCCTTCCCTTGATTGACGGCTCTCCCCCCTTCCCCCCTGTTGAGGGCTTTTTTCCTCCTACCTCTTGATTGACGGCTCTCCTCCTACCTCTTGATTGACGCTCATCCTCCACCCTCTTGTTGACGGCCATCCTCCTACCCTTGTTGACGGCTAAACCTCCTATCCCCTTAAAATTGACGGCTCATCCTCCTTCCTCTGTTTGACGGCCACCCTCCTATCCTTTGATTGACGGCTCACCTCCTTCCTCTGATTGACGGCTCCCCCTCCTACCTCTTGATTGAGGCTCTCCCCTATCCTCTTATTGACGGCTCATCCTCCATCCCTTGTTTGAGGGGCTCATCCTCCTACCCCCTTGATTGACGGCCACCTCCTACCCCCTTTGTTTGAGGGCTCATCCTCCTACCCCCTTGTTTGGGACGCTCATCCTCCTTCCCCTTGATTGCGGCTCATCCCCTACCCTTGATTGACGGCTCACCTCCTACCCCTTGATTGACGGCTCATCCCCTACCTTTTGATTGAAGTCATCCTCCTATCCCTTTTGACGGATCCCCTATCCCTTGATTGAGGCTCACCTCCTACCTTTTGTTTGACGGCTCATCCCCTTCCTCTTGATTGGGGCTACCTCCTATCCCCTTGATGACGGCTCATCCTCCTACCCCTTTTTGACGGCTCACCCTCCATCCCCTTGATTGACGCTCACCCTCCTATCCTCTTGTTTAGGGGCTCATCCTCCTATCCTCTTGTTGACGGCTTCCTCCTATCCTCTTGATTGAGGCTCATCCTCCATCCTCTTGATTGAGCTCTCCTCCTATCCTCTTGATTGACGGCTCATCCTCCTATCCTCTTGATTGACGGCTCATCCCCCTATCCTTTGTTGACCCACCCCCCCTTCTTTTTTTCCTTTGTTTTTCCAACCTTCTGATAAAACCCCTTTTTCCCCCAATGTTCTTGGGATCTTCTCATTTCATCACGATCACCCGATCTCCCGTCACTCACTAGAAACCAATGAAAACCATTTACAGGGGATGTCTTTTTTATAATCTTGTCCATTTCCAGTGAAACTGTATACTTTTGATGAACGCGGGTGCTCGCCAAACGCGTCAATTTTAATTTGTTTTTTTTTTAATTTTGCATCGGGAAATCCGTTGCATTTTTAAGTATAAAATTTTTTAACAAAAGCCCTTTTGCCGGGCTTTTTCTTACAACGTGCGCCGGGGGCCTTTTTTTTTTCCTTTGGCATCAACTAACCCCCGCATAGGGAAGAGAGAGAAAACACCACCACATAGACCACCCCACAGGTTTCAGAGGAGACATCATCATCCCCTAGACCACCGCAAGGGACAGGAGAAGGGGCATCACATCCACATAGCCACCCCACAAATAGAGAGAGCTCACCATCCACATGACCACCCCACAGGTAAGAGAGACATCACCATACATAGACCACCGCACAGGTATAGAGAGAGACATCACCATCCACATAGACCCCCGCACAGTTATTGAGAGAGACATCACCATCCACATAGACCACCGCATAGGTACAGAGAGAGACATCACCATCCACATAGACCACCGCAAAGGTACAGAGAGAGACATCACCCCCACATAGACCGCCCATAGGTACAGAGAAGGGCACACCATCCACATAGACTGTCGCCAGGTACAGGAAGACTCATCATCCCCCAAAAGACCACCGCACGATATAGAAGAGAACACCATCCACATAGACCCAGCACAGGTATAGAGGAGACATCCCCCATCCACATAGACCACCGCACAGGTATAGAGAGAGACATCACCATCCACATAGACCACCGCACAGGTATAGAGAGAGACATCACCATCCACATAGACCGCCGCACAGTTATAGAGAGAGACATCACCATCCACATAGACCACCGCACAGGTATAGAGAGACATCACCATCCACATAGACCACCGCACAGGTACAGAGAGAGACTCACCCCACTAGCCCCGCCGCACAGGTCTAGAGAGACATCACCATCCACAAGACCGCAGCACGGGTTTTAACAAGACATCACATCCACAAAAGACCGCAGCACAGGTGAACAGAGAAGACATCCCCATAAATAGACCACCGCACAGGTACAGAGAGAGACATCACCATCCACATAGACCGCCGCACAGGTATAGAGAGAGACATCACCATCCACATAGACCACCGCACAGGTATAGAGAGACATCACCATCCACATAGACCGCCGCACAGGTATAGAGAGACATCACCATCCACATAGACCGCCGCACAGGTATAGAGACATCACCATCCACATAGACCGCCGCACAGGTATAGAGAGAGACATCACCATCCACATAGACCGCCGCACAGGTATAGAGAGAGACATCACCATCCACATAGACCGCCGCACAGGTATAGAGAGACATCACCATCCACATAGACCACCGCACAGGTACAGAGAGAGACATCACCATCCACATAGACCACCGCACACATATAGAGAGACATCACCATCCACATAGACTGCTGCACAGTTATAGAGAGAGACATCACCATCCACATAGACCACCGCACACATATAGAGAGACATCACCATCCACATAGACTGCCGCACAGGTATAGAGAGAGACATCACCATCCACATAAACTGCAGCCCAGATATGGAGAGAGACATCACCATCTGCACAGAGGCGGAGGAGCAGGGTGTGTGCAGCAGGGGCCGCGGAGGAGCAGGGTTTGTGCAGCAGGGGGCAGCGGAGGAGCAGGGTGTGTGCAGCAGGGGGCAGCGGAGGAGCAGGGTGTGTGCACCGGGGGGGCAGCGGAGGAGCAGGGTGTGTGCACCAGGGGGCAGCGGAGGAGCAGGGTGTGTGCACCAGGGGGCAGCAGAGTAGCAGGGTGTGCACCGGGGGCAGCGGAGGAGCAGGGTGTGTGCACCTGGGGGCAGCGGAGGAGCAGGGTGTGTGCAGCGGGGGCGGCAGCGGCGGAGCAGGGTGTGTGCACCGGGGGGCAGCGGAGGAGCAGGGTGTGTGCAGCAGGGGGCAGCGGAGGAGCAGGGTGTGTGCACCGGGGGGCAGCGGAGGAGCAGGGTGAGTGCAGCAGGGGGCAGCGGAGGAGCAGGGTGTGTGCACCAGAGGGCGGGGGCAGCAGTGTGTGTGCACCAGGGGGCAGCGGAGGAGCAGGGTGTGTGCAGCAGGGGGCAGCGGAGGAGCAGGGTGTGTGCAGCAGGGGGCAGCGGAGGCGCAGGGTGTGTGCAGCAGGGGGCAGCGGAGGACAGGGTTGTGCGCAGGGGCAGCGGAGGAGCAGGGGTGTGCACCAGGGGGCAGCGGAGGAGCAGGGTTGTGCACCAGGGGCAGCGGAGGAGCAGGGGTGTGCCCAGGGGACAGCGGA
Organism: Phyllomedusa bahiana; assembly: GCA_025379985.1. NCBI lineage: Eukaryota > Metazoa > Chordata > Amphibia > Anura > Hylidae > Phyllomedusa > Phyllomedusa bahiana. The sequence goes on along the minus strand of JAODAL010041684.1, from coordinate 14,041 downwards.
GGAGCAGGGTGTGTGCACCAGGGGGGCAGCGGAGGAGCAGGGTGTGTGCACCAGGGGGCAGCGGAGGAGCAGGGTGTGATGCACACAGGGGGGGCCCAGCGGGAGGAGCAGGGTGTGTGCACCGGGGGCAGCGGAGAGCGGGGTTTGTGTGCCCCGGGGGGCAGCGAGGAGCAGGGTGTGTGACGGGCGGGGGGAGCGGGGCGGGGGGGGAGCAGGGTGTGTTGCACCGGGAGGTGGGCAGGGGAGGAGCAGGGGTGTGTGCACCGGGGCACGGGAGCAGGGTGTGTGCAGCAGGGGGCAGCGGTGGTGCCGGGTGTGTGCAGAAGGGGCAGGGGAGGAGCTGGGTGTTCAGCAGGGGCACGGGAGCAGGTGTGCACCGGGGGCAGCAAAAGGAGCGGTTGTGAAACCGGGGGCAGCGGGGGAGCAGGGTGTGTGCAGCAGGGGGCAGCGGAGGAGCAGGGTGTGTGCAGCAGGGGGCAGCGGGGGAGCAGGGTGAGTGCACCAGGGGCAGCGGAGGAGCAGGGTGTGCTGGGGCAGCGGAGGCGGCAGGGGCAGGAGACAGGGTGTGTGCAACCAGGGGGCGCGGAGGAGCAGGGTGTGTGCACTCAGCAGGGGGGGCAGCGGGGCAGCAGGGGGTGTGTGCACAGGGGGCAGCGGAGGAGCAGGGTGTGTGCAGCAGGGGGCCCCAGCGGAGGAGAGGGTTGTGTGCAGCGGGGGGCAGCGGTAGGAGCATGGGTGTGTTGCAGCAGGAGGCAGCGGGGAGCAGGGTGTGTGCACCGGGGGCTGCGGAGACTAGGAGCAGGGTCGCTGTGTGCACCACCAGGGGGGTCAGCGGATGGAGCAGGGTGTGTGCACGGGGGGCAGCGGGAGGAGAGGGTTGTGTGCAGCAGGGGGCCTGCGGAGGAGCAGGGTGTGTTGCAGCCCGGCGGGCAGCGGAGGAGGGTGCAGGGTTCTGTGTGCAGCGGGCTCGGCAGACGGTCAGGAGCAGGGTGGTGTGCAACCAGGGGGACTGGCGGAGGAGCAGGGTGTGTGCAGCAGGGGGCGGCGGAGGAGCAGGGTGTGTGCACCTGGGGGAGCGGAGGAGCAGGGTGTGCTGCAGCAGGGGGCAGCGGAGGAGCAGGGTGTGTGCAGCGGGGGGCAGCGGAGGAGCAGGGTGTGTGCACCAGGGGGCCCCTCAGCAGGGCAGGTGTATGTATTTTGCCTCCCATTCATATAATGAGATTGAAGCCACTTGCTGCACTCGGGAGGGGTGGGTAAAATATCTGCGGCTCAGGTGTGCACGCCCCTCCTCTGGTGAGATGAACAATAAGGTGACATCTGTCGTCTCCGCCCTTTCCATGGAGACCATTATCAGGTAGAGGCGGCCAGGACACCTGTCAGTACCTGGTGGAGACGCCCGGAGCTGGCACCCGCAGGATTCAGGTGGGTACAACCGGGGTATCTGCAAGGATATAGGGGCTATGAGGAGCCTCAGGATACAGGAGGATGTAATGCTCTGCAGATCCTTTACCCCCAGTTATCTGTGCTGGTGCAATGTTCTGCAGATCTATTACCCCCAGTTATCTGTGCTGGTGTAATGCTCTGCAGCCCTATTTTCCTCTGTTATCTGTGCTGGTGTAATGCTCTGCAGCTCCATTATCCTCTGTTATCGGCGCTGGTGCAATGCTCTGTAGATCCATAACCCCCAGTTATCTTTGCTGTGCTATGCGCTCTGTTAGATCCATTACCCCAGGCTATCATGTGTGGTGCAATGCTCTGTAGATCCATAACCCCCAGTTATCTTTGCTGGTGCAATGCTCTGTAGATCCATTACCCCCGGCTATCTGTGCTGGTTGCAATTGCCTCTGTAAGATCCATTTACCCTCTGGTTATCTGTGCTGGTGCAATGCTCTGTAGATCCATTACCCCCGGTTATCTGTGCTGGTGCAATGCTCTGTAGATCCATTACCCCCCCCCCCCGGTTATCTTGTGCTGGTGCAATGCTACAGTAAATCCATTTACCACCCGGTATCTGTGCTGGTGACAATGATCTGTAGAACCAGTACCCCCACGGTGTATCTGTGCTGGTGCAATGCTCTGTAAATCCATTACCCCCCCGGTTATCTGTGCTGGTGCAATGCTCTGTAGATCCATTACCCCCTGTTATCTGTGCTGGTGCAATGCTCTGTAGATCCATTACCCCCTGTTATCTGTGCTGGTGCAATGCTCTGTAGATCCATTACCCCCTGTTATCTGTGCTGGTGAAATGCTCTGTAGATCCATTACCCCCTGTTATCTGTGCTGGTGTAATGCTCTGCAGCTCTATTGTCCTCTGTTATCTGTGCTAATGCAATGCTCTGCAGATCCATTACCCCCAGTTATCTTTGCTGGTGCAATGCTCTGTAGATCCATTACCCCCTGTTATCTGTGCTGGTGTAATATTTTGCAGACCTATTATCCTCTAATATCAGCGCTGGTGTAATGCTCTGTAGCTGTACACTCTGTTATTAGCACTGGTGTAATGCTCTGCAGATCCATTACCTCCCAAAATCTGTGTTGGTGTAGTGCTCTGCAGATCCATTACCGCCCCATTATCTGTGCTGCTGTAATGCTCTGCAGCTCTATTGTCCTCTGTTATCCGTGCTGGTGTAATGCTCTGCAGCTCTATTGCATAGTTGCCAACTTTCTAAAATAAAAAAGCAGGAGACTTTCAGTGGGTGGCGCGAGTAGCGCGACGGCGGCAACACATTTGCATGACACGCCCCCATCTTGTCGGTTTGCAGACCCTTCAATAAGACACAACCATCCACCTTAACTGCATACGGCTTGGGAAGAAAGCCAGGGTAGATGCCCTTATCAGCCTGGTAGTAGCCCCCATAACAGGTTGTGCCCCCTTTCAGGACGGTAGATGCCCCCTGTTAGCCAAGTGTAGATGCCACCTCTGTAACTGCAAGGTAGAGCCAATATTGCTAGCCAGTAGATGCCCCCCCTTTGTTCAGCCAGGTAGGTGCCCCCCATTGTTAGCATGGTAGGCTGCCCCCATTGTGTACCCAGTAGTGCCCACTTGTTAGCAGGTAGTGCCCATCTGTTAGCCAGGTAGTGCCCCCATTGTTGCCAGGTAGTGCACCCCATTGTTGCCCAGGTAGTGCCCCTTTGGTTGCCAGGTAGATGTCCCCAATGGTTGCCAGGTAGTGCCCCCATCTGTAGCAATGTAGTGCCCCCATCTGTTAGCCAGGTAGATGTCCCCCTATGTTAGAAAGGTAGTGCCCCCATCTGTTAGCCAGGTAAGTGCCCCCATCTGTTAGCCAGGTAGTGACCCCATCTGTTAGCCATGTAGTGCACCCTTTTGTTGCAGGTAGGTGCCCCCCATATGTTAGCCAGGTAGTGCCCCATCTGTTAGCCAAGGTAGTGCCCCTTGTTGCCAGGTAAGTGCCCCATCTGTTAGCAAGGTAGTGCCCCCATCGTTAGGCCAGGTTGAGCCCCCTCTGATGCAGGTAGGTGCCTCTGAATGCCTGGGTAGTGCCCCCTCTGTTGCCAGGTAGTGGCCCCCTCGGTTGGCCAGGTAGAGCCCCTAAAGCTAATTTAAAATAATAAAATAATAAAATCCACTTTACCTTACCAGGATCATGCCCGATCTCTTCAGCGGCGCAGGGGGAAAGTGAGAGCAGCCGAGCGTCACTCACCCTGCAGCCGCGCGTTCACTTCCCCTGCGCCGCTGCCTGTATGTGCGGCGCACACACGGCGCAGTTAAATACAGGGAGAGGAGGGAGGAGGGAGCGATCCATCTGCCTCCTCACCAGCACCAGTGAGAACGCGGGCTGGTGTAACGCGGCAGCTGCGGCCGCTTCACCCGCCTGATAGGAGCGGTGTGGCGGCGCCACTGAGTAGCGACCAGCGCTATCTTGCGCCGCTCGGTATATTTAAAGGACCCCCGCCGCTGAAGGCGGCGGGGGGGGGGAGGAACTCGCCAAAAACTCCCCCGGGAGGGCGGAGGGGACACCAAATTGCAGGGAACCCCACCGCCCAAAAACGGGAGAGTTGGCATGTATGCTCTATTGTCCTCTGTTATCCGTGCTGGTGTAATGCTTTGCAGCCCTATTGTCCCCTGTTATCTGTGCTGGTGTAATGCTCTGCAGCCCTATTGTCCCCTGTTATCTGTGCTGGTGTAATGCTCTGCAGTCATATTGTCCTCTGTTTATCTGTTGCTGTTTTTTTTTGTGTTAATGCTCTGCAGCCCTATTGTCCCCTGTTATCTGTGCTGGTGTAATGCTTTGCAGACCTATTGTCCACTGTTATCCGTGATGGTGTAATGCTCTGCAGATCTATTGTCCTCTGTTATCTGTGCTGGTGTAATGCTCTGCAGCTCTATTGTCCTCTTTTATCAGTGCTGGTGTAATGCTATGCAGCCCTATTGTCCCCTGTTATCAGTGCTGGTGTAATGCTCTGCAGATCAATTGTCCTCTGTTATCCGTGCTGGTGTAATGCTCTGCAGCCCTATTGTCCCCTGTTATCTGTGCTGGTGTAATGCTCTGCAGATCCATTACCGCCAGGTTATCCGTGCTGGTGTAATGCTCTGCAGCTCTATTGTCCCCTGTTATCTATGCTGGAGTAATGCTCTGCAGCCCTATTGTTCCCTGTTATCTGTGCTGGTGTAATGCTCTGCAGTCCTATTGTCCTCTGTTATCCGTGCTGGTGTAATGCTCTGCAGCCCTATTATTCCCTGTTATCCGTGCTGGTGTAATACTCTGCAGCCCTATTGTTCCCTGTTATCTGTGCTGGTGTAACGCTCTGCAGCTCTATTGTCCTCTGTTATCTGTGCTGGTGTAACGCTCTGCAGCTCTATTGTCCTCTGTTATCTGTGCTGGTGTAACGCTCTGCAGCTCTGTTGTATAAGGGGAGGGGGCACCCCCCTATGACACCACAGTCTGCTCCATCTGCTGTTGTTGTTCGCTCTGCGCTGTAATTGCTGCTGTCGTTACCTGCTGCTCCCCGGGGAGCTCTGCACCTGCTGCTGCCGTATCCTGCACTGCAAAAAGTATGTGAACCCCTCCTATTAAACCTGGTTTTCAGCCCCATGGTCCCGCATGAACCCCCCCGGGGAAAACCGGGGACCACCCCTGAGAGCCGGGCGGTCCCCCCGGGAGACGGACCCTCCCCCCTGAGAACCGGGACCCTCCCCCGAGAGCCGGGGCGTCCCCCCCCCCAGGTCGGGGGCCGTCCCCCCCGGGGGACCCGGGGGCCTCCCCCCGGAGAGACGGGGGGCCGCCCCCCCGAGACAGGGACCGTCCCCCCCGAAAACCGGGACCGCCCCCCCCGAGAGACCGGGGGCCGTCCCCCCCCCCCAGAGATCGGGACCGTCCCCCCCCCCGGAGAGACCGGGACCGTCCCCCCGGAGAGACCGGGACCGTCCCCCCCCCGGAGAGACCGGGACCGTCCCCCCCGGAGAGACCGGGACCGTCCCCCCCGAGAGACCGGGACCGTCCCCCCCGAGAGACCGGGACCGTCCCCCCCGAGAGACCGGGACCGTCCCCCCCCCCCCCCCCCCCCCGAGACCGGACCCCCCCCCGAGGGCAACCCGGGACCGTTCCCCCCCCGAGAGACGGGACCGTCCCCCCGAAGAGACCGGGACAGTCCCCCCCTCCCAAAAGGGCAGCCCCCGGGACCGTTCCCCCCCCTGAAGTTAATGGATTGTGGTTTCCATGGTTACACACTGAGATCCGCTCCCTGTTGTCTTCATGTGTTAGGGGTTCACATACTTTTGCCTCTAGAGAAGGTTCTCGCTCATCGTGTTGTCGCCTCGTTTCAGGATGTCCAACAATTTGGCAAAAATCGTTGAAGCGCGAAAGGACGTAGAACAACTGAAGATGGAGGTGAACGTCGACCGCATGAAGGTGAGAGGAATGGCCGAAACTCACAAACCCCGCCCCCTGTACTGACATCACTGAGAGGAGGTCACAGCCCCCCCCCTATCTGACATCACTGAGAGGTGGTCCACAGCCCGCCCCCTATACTGACATCCTGAGAGGAGGTCACGCCCCGCCCCTGTACTGACATCACTGAGAGGTGGTCACAGCCCGCCCCTGTACTGACATCACTGAGAGGGGTCACTGCCCCGCCCCTGTATGACATCAAATGGAGGTGTCACAGCCCGCCCCTGTACTGAAATCACTGAGAGGATGTCACAGCCCCGCCCCTGTACTGACCTCATGAGAGGAGGTCACCGCCGCCCCCCGTACTGACTCACTGAGAGAAGGGCCAGCCCGCCCCTGACTGACTCACTGAGAGGAGGAACGCCCCGCCCCCTGTATGCCATCACTGAGAGGTGGTCACAGTCCCGCCCCCCGCACTGACATCACTGAGAGGAGGTCACAGCCCCCCCCCCTGTACTGACATCACTGAGAGGAGGTCACAGCCCCGCCCCTGTACTGACATTTACTGAGAGGGGGGTCACAGCCCGCCCCTGTACTGACATCCTGAGGGAGGCACAGCCCCGCCCCTGTACTGACATCACTGAGAGGTGGTCCCCGCCCCCCCCCTGTACTGACATCACTGGGGAGGTGGTCAAGCCCCGCCCCCTGCACTGACATCAAATGAGAGGAGGTCACAGCCCCCCTCCCCCCCCGACTGACATCACTGAGAGGTGGTCACAGCCCGGCCCCCTGCACTGAGATCACTGAGAGGTGGTCACAAACCCCGCCCGTGTACTGAATCAATGGAGGAGGTCACACCGCCCCTGACTGACATCACTAGAGGGGTCACACCCCCCCCCTGCACTGACATCACTGAGAGGAGGTCACAGCCCGACCCCCTGTACTGACATCACTGAGAGGAGGTCACAGCCCCGCCCCCGGTACTGACAGCACGGAGTGGAGGTCACCGCCCCGCCCCTGAATGACATCATGAGAGGTGGTCACAGCCCGCCCCCTGCACTGACATCACTGAGAGGCTGTCACAGCCCCGCCCCTGCACTGACATCACTGAGAGGTGGTCACAGCCCCGCCCCCTGCACTGACATCACTGAGAGGAGGTCACAACCCCCCCCCGTATTGACATCACTGAGAGGGGGTCACAGCCCGCCCCCTGTACTGCATCACTGAGAGGTGGGCACAGCCCGCCCCTGTACTGACATCACTGAGGGGTGGTCACAGCCCCGCCCCCTGTACTTACATCACTGAGAGGATGTCACAGCCCCGCCCTGTACTGACATCACTGAGAGGTGGTCACAGCCCCTCCCCCTGCACTGACCTCACTGAGAGGTCACAGCCCCCGCCCCCTTGTAACTGACATCACAGAGAGGAGCCAGAGCCCCGCCTCCCTGCAAACTTGACATCACTGATAGAGGCACAGGCCCCCGCCCCCTGAACTGACATCACAGAGAGGATGTCACATCCCCCGCCCCCTGAACTGACATCACGAGAGGTGCAACAGCCCCGCCCCCTGCTCTGACAACACGAGAGGTAGACACAGCCCCTCCCCTGCACATGACAGCACTGAGAGGATGGTCACAGCCCCGCCCCGGAACTGACATCACTGAAGAGGTAAACAGCCCCGCCCCCTTTACTGACATACACTGAGATAGGATGTCACAGCCCCGCCCCCCAGTACTGACAACACTGAGAGGGGTCCAACCCCCCCCCCCTGACTGACATCACATGATCATTGATGTCACAGCCCCGCCCCCTGTAACTGACATCACTGAGAGGAGGTCACAGCCCCGCCCCCCTGCACGACATCACTGAGAGGTGGACACAGCCCCGCCCCCTGTACTCTACATCACTGAGAGGTGGTCACACCGCTCGCCGCCTGACTGACATCACTGAGCAGGTGGTCACACGTGTCCTCGCGCCCCTGTACGGACATCATGAGAGGTGGGTCACGAGCCCAGCCCCGCCCCCTGTACAGACATCACACAGAGAGGTGGTCACCGCCCCGCCCCCCTGTACTGACTCACTGAGAGGTCACTTGCCCGCCCCCTGCACTGACATCACTGAGAGGTGGTCACAGCACCGCCCCCTGTACTGACATCCAAAAAAAATTGAGAAGGTTTTCACAGCCGCCCCCTGTATAATCTGCAATACTAAAAAATAGGAACCAAAGCCTGATCCTGAATAGCAGAGTAAAGCAGTGAAAGTCTTCACAATCCTAGAGCTGCTCCCCTGAGTGGCTTGTATGTATATGGTACAACTCCTATAAGGTGTGCAGAATTCAAAGTACTGGAGCGAAAATCCTGTATCGTATATATCCATAGTTGAAAGGCTAAAAAAAGACAAGTCTACCATCAAGTTCCGCCTGTATAGGTGCTAAGGTGTTGATCCATAAGGAAGGCAAAAACCCCAATGAGGTAGAAGCCAATGTCCTAATTTTTAGGGAAAAAATTCCTTCCTGACTACCAATCTGGCAAACAGGAAAAAACCCAGGATCAATGACCCCTCTACCTGAAACCTATTCACTAAAACTTGTTTATATAATTACGCTCCAGAAATTCATCCAAACCCTTTTTGAACTCGGTAAATGAATTCACCATTACCAGTCCCTCTGGCAGAGAATTCCATAGTCTTCACATGCTCTTACAGTAAAGAATCCCTTTTCTATGTTTATGGTTGAAACTTTCGTTCCTCAAGGACGAAGAGGATGCCCCCTAGTTCTAGAACAGCCATGGGTATAAATAAATCTTGGAGAGATCTCTATATTGGACCTTTTGATGTATTTAAACATATTTATTATGTCTCCCCCCGAAGCATTCTTTACTCTAAACTAAATAACCTAAACATGACATCTTTTCTGTGTACTGTAGTCCACCCAGTCCTTTTATTATTTTTGTTGCCCTCTTTGTACCTGTTCATCTCTACAATGACTTTTCTTGTGCACATGTGCCCAAAACTGTACACAATTTCCATTTTGTGGTCTAACCAGTGACTTGTAATAATGGGGAATAATGTCTCAACATGTGCATCTATGTGCCCTTTAATGCAACCACATATCCTATTTTGCTTTGGCTGCAAGCAGCCTGACACTTGGGGCTGCTTACAATTAAGTATACGTTCCACCAGGATTCCCAATTTCCTTCTCCAATGTCACTTTACCCAGTGTTTTTCCATTTAACATGTAACATGTAATGATTTTTCCTCCCCATGGCATAACCTTGCATTTATCAGTGTTAAACCACATCTGCCATTTCCCTGCCCAGGCTCCAATTATCCATCCCTTTGTAATAACACATTAATCCTCTAATTGTGTTGATTACTTTACAGATGCTAGTAACGTCTGTGCCCAAAAAAAAGGATCGATATATTCTACTGTGTATTCCCTGTGTAAAATCATTATGAAAATGTAAAAGAGGATAGGGGCCCAATCTGAGCCCAGTGTCCCCACTAGTAACAGCGATCCCAGTCTGAGTATTTCCCGTTAATTACACCCATTTGTTTTCCATCAGTGACCAGTTTGCTTTACCCACATTGCACACATGTATTCCTCCCAAGTCCAAGCATTCACATTTTATTTACCAACCATTTAAGTGGCACCAGTATCAAAATGCATTAGAAAAATCTAGATATAATGACATCCAGTGTCCTCACCCCGATCCAGTCCCTAGCACTGACTTCCTCATAATAAGCAGAAGAGAATTAGTCCTGCCAGGACCGATTCTTCATAAACCCATGCTGGAACGGCGTTATACATTTATTTTCAGTGAGATACTCCAGGATAGCATCTCTGAGAAAACCTTCAAACATTTTACCTACAACAGAGGGTTAAGCTTACTGGCCTATAGTTTCCTGATCACTTTATGCCCCCTTATTGAATTTGGCACCACATTATGCTATTCGCCAATCCTATTGGAGACATACCCGTTATTGACAGTCATGAATATTAATAATATGGGCCTATCTATGACATCACTAACTCTCTTAGGACACGTGGGTGTAATTGCCATCCTGGACCTGGGGATTTGTCTATTTTTAATCTTCCTAAGCCTGGAGGCAGCACTTCTTCCTATCCTGGGTAAGACAAGAAACTTTTAAGTTGGAGTTAACCTCATCCCTCTGTTCAACATGTAATCTCATCCTCCCTCGTAAATACAGTTGGAGAAAAAAGTGTTTGAAATCGTATGAGCTTTTTCTCATCGCCCTCTACTGTCTCTCCCTCAGTAATTTTTCAAAGTGCCAACATTTTCTGTTTTTTAAAATCTTTTATTACAATTTATATAGCAAAAAAATATTTTGGGTTAGTTTTACTTATCTATAGCAAAAAAAAAAAATATGACCTTTCCGTCTCCATCTTTGCTGCCTTATCTTATTTTACACACTTTTTTTTTTCCCTATAGCTTATAAGTGCATTCTTCACTGCCCTCTGTTTTAAGAAGGTGAAACGCTTTCTTTTTGTATTTTTATTGCCTCTTTTTACATCCCGGTTGATCCACATTGGGTTTTTCCTGTTTCTATTGTTTTATTACCATAAGGTATGTACCTCTCCACAGTGGTAGCCTAGGATGTTTTTTAAAAATATCCCATTTATTATTAGTTCTGCCATATTTAAACACCTTGGTCCCAGTCAATACGGATTAGGGCCTCCCTAAGCAAATACAATTAGCCTTCCTAAAATTCAGTGATTTTGTGGCTCCCTTGACAAACACTCCTATTGAAGGATAAAACAGAAATTTATTATATTATTGTCACTATTCCCCAGCACCTAGGTGCCCCCTCAACCTGAACCTTTTGTTTACTCTGTCAGGTCTATTAGATAATATTAGGACTAGAAGCCTTTCCTCTATCCGGTGATCCTGCACCATTTGGCAAAGGTGAATTATCAAAATATATATGACAAAAAACCAGTTTCCATTATGAGAGCTACAAGCTTAGATTCCCAATTAGATGTCTGGATAGTTAAAGAAGACCATAATAAAAACCACATTCTGATTAGCCGCCACATCTATTTTGCCTGATGAGTACATCTTCCATGGTTCTGTTATAATTGGGGACCTATAGAAGACTCCATTAGAATTTTTATTACTGTATTACCCCCATGTATATTTACCCATAATGATTTCACCTGTTCATTACCTGTACCTATTTCTTCCCGCAGTGTTGGCTTCAAACCCAGGGCCGCCAAACTCCTTTTTCATTGGGCACACTAGGCAGTTGCCCCAGGGGCCCCACAAGTATAGGGGCCCCAAGTGGTGTATATATGTTCCAGGAATACAAGAAACAGTCCCCGGATCCCTTGGCTGGTTTTGCTTATTCAGCTGTTTGTGTGTTGGATGTAGGATGTGGAATCAGCTACAAACCGTGGTGGAGAAGGGAGTCAAAGGCTTCCTGCTATGCCAATCAGTCTTGTAGGCTGCAGGGTGCTGGTGTCCATACATTAGATAATATGGGCGTGCTCTTGGGTGACTTGATGCATGGCCTAGTGTGATATCATGTATTTAGGCAGGGCCCCCTGCCGTGCTCTGCCCGGGGGCCCATAATGCTGTTAGGACGGCTCTGGCCAAACCTCTCTGTACATAACACGAGGAGCGGAGGAAACGTTCCACGGCAAATCATACAAGAAAAATCCATGTAGAGGATAGCGCTCGTACCGGCTCAGAGAAGACACTGGGTATAATGAGCACTATGATACTAAACATTCAGACAACGCGTTTCGCAGACATTCAACGTTTGCTTCCTCAGGTCACAATGAACGAGGGAGCTCCGAGATTTAACGAGGCTCAGAATGAGGTCAGAAGTGATACATACCCCCCCAAAACACCCCCTATACATTCTAACACATGGGAGAATAAACCCTATTTAAAAATAGACATTCATGTTACTATTAAAATATATCCATCAGACTACAATGTAACAACTTGCTTCACCACACGAGAGAACAGAAGGTGATACCAAGATTTGCTGGCATCAGAAAAACAATTATATCCAACTCATAGAAATTCCCAAAAACTAATCCAAAAAATTTGTGGCGGGTGGCTAAGATAGTTGCCTTTTTCTGCCACTAGGTGGGTCGTCCTGGTAGAGACGGCAAAGAGCCTGGGTTTGGTGGGGGAGCCAAGGAAATTGCAGCAACATAGGCTGCTGACAGCTGTATTAAAACGGCTGGTACCACCTTTATGGGTTGGTTCCCCGGAACAGAGCAGATGTGTGGGGGCTGTTCCCGCTCCCAGGTCTCCAGGTTCCATGGGGGTTTTGGGGGCCCAGTCCCGGGATGGCATAAAAAAACCCGGCTCTCCAGGTGATCGGGGGGGGGTGGCCGCTACCTGGGGAAATTGGGAGACAGGCTCTGGCCCCCGGGGGTTTGAGAGAAGCCCAACCCGTGAGTACTGGTAGTGGTGTGGGGCATTGGGGATAGGCCCTTTACCACATGGTAGAGGGACCCCGTTCAGTATACAGTGGCCGGGGCGCCGAGGATTTTGTTTGTGTTTTTGATATATCGTACTGACCTGGCCTGCGAAAAAAATAAAATGGTGGGCCTGGGGTCGGTGCATATATTGGTGGGGGGGCCAAAACCGCTTACCAAAAACGGCGATTCCAGGCAAGTAAACCCCCCGTGGGGCCCCGGAGGGCGTCCGGCCCCCAAGCGGGCGTTACAATTTTTACATTAAATACATATCTATAAAACTATCGCAATTACATAATTTAAACACTTTCCCGTACCTCGCTTAAAGGGGGTTTTGCCATCATGTAATTTTTGACGTGGGGTCCTCCAAAATGGGGATTTAAAACTTTTTTTAAATATAGCATCAAAAAAAAAGAAACCTTGAGGCTACAGCCCCTTGCTCAGTCCCCAGTTACCGAAAGTTTACATTAGACAGACCAGGACGACTGCTGCACTTGCCTTTCCCTTTTTTACTGAGAAAGGAAAACATAAGGAGCTTGAAGGGGGGGGGAGAAAAGGCAGTGTATGGGGCTGTCGCTGTATAGAAAATCCCAGTGAAATGTTATTATTTGAGTAAACTTTAGAGACCCCTTTCACCCCCCCCCCCCCCCTGCGCTGTTCATGACCAGCAGCTTTGCTTAATTCCCCCCTAGCAATAAAGGAAAGGAACTCACTTTGTGGCAAAACCCCTTTAACCCATTTGGTGTTATGGTATTGAGTTTATAAGATTTCTCGTTCAGATAGACGTTGTGACCTATTTTGAATATTACTCAGAACTTGTTCTATCGGCTGTATCCAAAATATTGGCTTTTCGTTGGGATGTTTAATCAGAAAGTGCCCGGGCGGACTGTGAACTAACTTGACCTGATTCACATTTGATTCGCAGTCGGGCGCGTTTCAATGTTTTTTGATCTCAGCAAATCTCGGTTTCACTTTCTGTTCTCTCGTGTGGTGAAGCAAGTTGTTACATTGTAGTCTGATGGATATATTTTAATAGTAACTTTAAAGTTATTCTGTAGAGTGATTTCCCTCGGGTATAGAATGTAAGGCTTTTGGGGGCGATGTTGTCACTTCTGACCTCATTCTGAGCCTCGTTAAATCTCGGCGCGCCCTCGTTCATTGTGACCTGAGGAAGCAAACGTTGAATGTCTGCGAAACGCGTTGTTTGAATGTTTAATAGATGACGCTATCATAGTGGATCTTCTCTGATCCGGTACCAGCGCTATCCTCTAAGAGGATATTTCTAGCCCCTGTATAATGCGTCTCCCGCTGTTGTCTCGCAGGTTTTCAGTGGGGGTCCCCAGCCCCCCCCCATCTGAGAGGTGGGGCCCGCCCGCCTCCTGTACGAGAGGGTCCCCCAGCCCCCCCCCTGCACTGACTCACTGGAGGTGGGCACAGCCCCGCCCCTGTACTAGAGTTGGGCACAGCCCCGCCCCTTGTAAAGAGAGGTGGTCACAGCCCCCCTCCTGTACTACATCACGAAGGTTTGGGAAAAACCCCCCCCCCTGACTGAAACCCCGGAGGTGGACAGCCCCGCCCCCCCACCACTGAGAGGGGGTCACGCCCCGATAAACTGCGTCTCCCCCTTTGTCTGCAGGTGCGGTGGTGGGCAAAGCCCCGCCTCCCGTCTGAGAGGTGGGCACAGCCCCGCCCCCTGCAATGAGAGGTGGTTTACAGCCCCGCCCCCTGCCTGAGAGGT
>JAODAL010041683.1:0-35628 GCA_025379985.1 Phyllomedusa bahiana | reverse complement strand
TTGTGCAAAAAGGGGGGTTTGTGGTACCAAAAGTATAGAATCTTAGAATAGAAATACAGGTTTTCCCTCTGAACCACACAGGACGATGATAAAGCCGCAGCCTTCCAGATGGACTGCCAAATGGAGTACAGAACAGGTCTACCCAAGTACCTTTCCCATTTCTCCATATACTTATGGATCGTGGGCTCCACTGTAGGGGGACTACCCGATAAGGAATAAATTGAGGAAATTAGTCCCTTCGTTGATGTTCCCGCCTTGCAGAGGGATTCAAAAGGAGTGGGGGGGGGGGGGGACAGAATGTTCGTTCCATATAGGGAGAAAAGTAGGTGCGAAATCTGAAGATAGTGGAACCTCGAACTTTGTGGAAGATCGTACTCCTTCTGAAGAACCTCAAAAGGGCGCAACCTCCTATCATTGGCCTGTACAATACCTACAAAGCGTAATAGATCCCGCCCCAGCCATGGTCGAGCAAAGTAACCCGAAGAGCTAGTAGGCAAGAGTGGAGTGCAAATAAATGAAGTCATGGGCGAGGCCGGTGAGGCTAGGTGGAATCTATCCTTGCATAGATGCCATATCTGAATGGTGAGCCTAATTGGGCCCAGTAAATCCGATCCACCCAGAATGAGGCGGGAGTGCCAGATGAAAGCGTTAGGGTGGGTAGGAGCCATCCAAAGCTTCTCCACCTCCATCCATTTTGAGTACGACCTAATGGCTGACCATGCCGGGATACGGCGGAGGTGTGTGGCCCAATAGTAATGAATCAGGTTTGCGACCGCCAACCCCCCCCCTTTGTTTACTGCCCATCATAATCTCCTTAGCTACTCTATGTCTCCCTTGCACCCAAATAAAGCACAGGCAGGCCGCCTGCAATGACTTAAGCTCCCTCAAGGGCACCGGGTAAGGGAGGGTTTCAAACAGGTATAAGAGCCTAGGTAATATAGACCTCTTCTCCTTATTTATTCTACCAATAAAAGAAATGGGTAAAGAATGACACTTTTGGAGGAGTGAATGCAGCTCCCTGAATAGCGGGGGGAAGTTAGCCTGATAGAGGGATCCAAAGCTGTCCGTTATATGAGTGCCCAAGTACCTAAGGGATTGGGTTTGCCACTGATACGGGAAATTACTTTTAAGGGATGATAAGTCTCAGAAGGAAGATTAATAGGGAGAGCCTCAGTTTTTGTAGCGTTTACCTTATACCCAGACAAAGAACTAAATCGTTCCAACAGAGCATGCAGGGCTGGGAGTGAGATATGTAAGTTAGTTAGGGTCAACAGGATGTTGTCCGTGAACAGTGATAGTTTAAACTCCCTATCTTTCACCTGTACCCCCCTAATATCCGGATCAAGTCTAATGGCAGCTGCTAGGGGCTCAATACATAAAGCAAACAGGAGGGGGGACAAGGGGCAACCCTGTCTAGTCCCATTCCTAATCCGGAAGGGCTCCGAAGTGTGTGGTGGGCAATTTAACTGCTGCTGAAGGGGTAGAGTAGAGGTTCCTGATGGCCCTCATGAAGGGCCCCTCAAAGCCCATGGTAGTCAGGGTTTCAAATAGGAATGGCCACCTCAGCCGATCAAAGGCCTTTTCCGCATCCAAGCTAAGGATAATAGCCTGCTCCGAGCGAGCGTTCAAGATTTCAATTAGGTCAATAGTTCGTCTAGTGTTGTCCCCCCCGTGGCGACAAGGGACAAAACCCACCTGGTCTTTGTTGATCAGCTCGGGCAGCCAAACCCCCAACCTGTTAGCCAGTAATTTTGTAAAAATGTTGATGTCTGAATTCAAGACGGCTATGGGCCTATAGCTCGCACTTGCCCGGTCCTTGCCCACTTTATGTATGAGAGTAAAGTGAGTGTGAGACATGGAGCTGGGAATCGGGTGATACCCCCCAAGAAGGAATGTAAAATGGAAAGCAAAGTGGGGTTAAAACGTCAGAGAAAATTTTGAAATACCGGTAAGGTAGGCCATCCGGGCCAGGGAGCTTACCTGATGGAGGTCCCTCAAACCTCCAACAGTTCCTCCAATTCCACAGGGCATTACGAGAGGCTGAGGCCTCTGGAGAATTTTAGCTAGGGGGAATGGCATGAAGGAAAGACACGAATGAGCCCCTGGGCTGTATCCTCATTACCCGGGAGCTCAGAAGGCAGGGAATACAATTTAGAAAAGAAATCCGAAAATATTTTGGCTATAGACGTTAGACTTTGGGTCATAAAAGAGAGTACATCCCTTCCACGCAAGGCCTGTGGCATGGAATTAACAGCCCTTTCCTAGTTTTGCATGCCAACATCTGTGGGCCTTTATTGCCAAACTCGTAGGAAACCTCATTTTAAGAATAGAAAGGAGAAGCTTCTCCACAGCGTGTATTGCTAAATTCCCTCAGCTCGCTCCTTACTCCCACTATGCGTCCTCAGGGAGGGATGGACGGTTGCTGAGACAATCTCCTCTGCAAAAATTTAAGTTGAGTCCACAGGAGATTTTCCTAGCTTCTGAGTCCCTTTAACAATTTGGAACCCAAGGCTATGCATTCACCTCTGAAGACCACCTTGTGGGTCTCCCCAACTTGGGCCACCGAAGATACCGACCCCAAATTGTTTTCAAAATATTAAGCATCAAGAGGCTCTCAATTTTTCCCTATGGATCGGGTTTTTTATCAGTGTTCATTACAGTCCCAGTGATCAAGACCTGGAGTTGAGAGGAGTGAAAAGAATTGACCACGACTGGGGCGTGATCCACCAAGGATTGGTTAAATCTCGGATCCTGACAACTCGTCCTGAAGGGTAGAAAGTTACCGAAAAAGGAAACCCGCTGGGCAGTATTTTTGTGGGGACGTATACATTGCATAGGTAAGGGTCTATATAAAGTGTAGCCTGCAAATAACAAAACGGCCATCAGGATCAATTAAGCAAGACGCGAGTGTGCGCGTCGCGTGCGCTGCGTGTAGCGACAATTTCGAGACCATATGGCCAGCCCAGGCCATCTTTGTCAGGCTAAAGCATTGAATGCCATAGGTAAAGATGCTTTCAAACTTAAAGGGATCCTTCAGCATTATAAAGCTATTTTATCGTCCTCCTGAGGAAGACAAATATCGCCCTTAAAGCTTTACATTCCTCAAGCCATCGTCGCTTAAGTGGATCGAATTTAGGCCCTTGACATTGATAGTAATACAGCGGACCATATAAAAGGACTCTTAACTTCTTATTATCACTTCTAGTCGGGTTAGTCTCGTACCCACCTGTTTACCGACGAAAGCCTTAGGCAGGGAGTGCCGTCTGAAACTACCCAGAAGGCAGAGGAAGGGAGGACACAAGAGGGCAAGAGGAGACAGGTATACACTAAACAAATAACACTAAATGAATCACCACCTATAACAACTATATAACCAGAGAATGATTACAAACTCAGGATACAAGTTCAAATTATGATAACACTCAAGTGGAGGTGTGTGAAAGACTCACTTAGGGAGTCCCCAAATGCGAACCCAAAAAAGAGAAGATCCCGTCTAGGCACCCCCCTCCAAAAAGATTAACCATGTCGCCTGACTCCTCAACAAAAAAAAAAAAGGGAAGCAGGGAAAGACTACCTGAGACTTAAGTGATATCCTAGAAGAACAGAGCAATATATAATGCTGAAGTTAGTGAGCGCCCTAAGCAATAATAAACCAATGAGCCAGATACCTTCGCCACGAAACTCTCATGTGGCTAATAGGGGCTCCGAAGTCACACGCAAACCCGCAAAAAGTGATTAGCTCAATACTCCCCAAGGGTCAGAATGATAACAAATATGTTATGAAGGTAACAAGAAAAAGAAAAGCCGATACGGGAGCGCTATCCTCGTGTATTACAGTGCACAGCTCAATGTAATAAAAAATGTTACGTATCTACTCACTTTGTGCCGTTGTGCTGAGAAGAGGCACAACTATCCGGTTAAGCCGATAAGCCGTTGTCACCTGTAAGAGCTTGCTGCTGTTCCATGGTCCCTGGTCCTTCCAAGTGGAGGAGTCAGGGGAAGATGAAGTCTAGTAAGTGTGAATTTTGGCACGAAACGCGTAATTTCGACAATAAATACAGTATTTTTACCTTTTTCTTTAACACTGTAGTCCTGCACTAATTTGGAACCGCAATAGCTGTTTTTACTTTTTTAGGTGGGTCAACTAACGGGTTTTTACTTGATTTTACTCAAGGATAACAAATAGGTACTCTCCTCGGAAACGTGGTGGGGAGCACCGAGGTCTCGGGCCTTTGGGGGTTGTCCGGAGAGCGAGGGGGGAACCATCTGCCAGGCAGGAGGAGGGGATTGGACAGGGACAGACAGTTCCCAGTCAATCCATTTTCGCTGGGGAATTTTAAGGACATCACATAAGGACAGGACCGTCGGAATACGACTTGAGGTGGCTGAGCGGCTGCCATACACTCCGTGGAAAGCAAACGAAAGTTCCATCCGTAGGAATATGAATGGGTTTTATAAGGATCAAGAGGGGGGCCTCAGGTTCGCCTCTTTTGTATGGAGTGAGCAGGAAAGTTCCTTGAAAGATCAGAATCGTGGAGCCATGAAAGTCCAGATACCAGCATCTCTAACCCTCTCCATAATGACTATCTTAAGGGAATAGTCATGTAGACAACAGATAATGTCTCTGGGAGAGGAGAGTAAGCCCTTGGGCGTAGGGCTCTATGTGCCCTGTCGAGTTTGAAGGTGGGAGAGAAGGCTGAAACCCAACACTTGGGAGAACAGAGAGTTCAAAACCCTCCTGTGAAGTTTCTCTGCACCTGGGGTTCTGGAGACCCTGGATCTCAATTATTTCAGCGGCCTCTATTATCAAGGTCCTTCCAAATGGTGTGTCATTTCATTCACAGTAGATAATTACGCAGAGATGGCAGGATGAATTTGAGCAAGGGTATTATGGGTATGATCCTGTACATCCTCTAATGTATCGACCCTAGAGACATCATTTTTAATATCATGCCGAAGAGCTGAAATTTCCTTTTACAACTGCCTCCTTGCACGCCTCCTTGACTTCCGATAGGAGACTCCTCATTCCACTTAGTAGGGAGCTGCGAAATCAGTTCAGCCCAGGAGGGGGTTTGAGAGGAGCCCTAAGCCCATGTGGAGTAGAGAAAACCAGCCCCAGCCAAGACAGCAACCCAATCCTTGCCATGGTCTGTGTTGTGGGATCGTGCCGGGTTACATGGCCCCATAGATCCTGCAACCCCACTCATCTCACCAGGTCAGGGCCAGAAGGAATAAGGATTCCTGTGGTGGAGGCAAACTGGGTTGCGATGAGATCAAGGGGCTGCAGCTGCGCCAGCCCGAAGCCGCCATACAGCGTAGGAGCAGGGGTGCCTGAGCAGGTTCGTGTGGGAGTTGAGCCCCTGCCTGCACGTGCGGAGGAAGAGCAAGGGATTAAGGTGAGTACCTGCCGCTGTCTCAGCTCGTCCCGCCGTGTATCCCGCGGTCCGGGTGTGCTCCGTGCAGCTGTGAAGGCCCGCGTTCCCGGTCGCAGGGAGAGAATAGTGTGCCTTGTTTAAGCCCATCCGAGTCGCACGAAGTAGCTACTGGAGAGTCAGGGAGACCCAGTAGCAATGGCGCCGACGAGGGTGAATAGACGAGGAATGCAGTGGGCCCTGGAAGGAAGGCGTCCAAAGAGTCGCGTCTGCCGTCGAGACCTAAGCCTTCCGGGTGACTTCAGAGACAGATGGGCTCGTCTTTTTCCCCATATGAGGGAGTGCAAGCAGAGCGGACTATGGCCTTTTTAGTGGCCTTCTTCTCCGGAGCTCTTCTCTCAGACGTCATGTCCCTCGGCTTTCTGGCCACACACCCCCCCCCCCCCTTTAACTCTACTTTCATTGCAGCCATTTGGTAAGATCCAAAAAGTAAATTTTTTTTGACTCATTAATAACACTCTGCCCCCCCCCATCTTGAATGGAAAAAAAAAACAGAAATGTAATATTTTTGCAAATTCATTAATCAAGAAAAACTGAAATATCACATGGTCATAGGTATTCAGACCCTTTGCTGTGAACTCATATATTAACTCACATGCTGCCATCTTCCTTCTGATCCTCCTTGAAATTTGGTTCTACTCGTTCATTGGAGTCCAGCTGTGTCTAATTAAACTGATGGACTTGATTAGGAAAGGCACAAACCTGTCTAAGTAAGACCTTCACAGCTTACAGTGTCATGTCAGAGCATCATGAGCGTTAAGGAATTTGCCCAAGAAGCTTCAGAGAATCAAATTGTGGCACGGCACAAGATCTGGTCAAGGTACACAAAATTTCTGCAGCACTCAATGGACCTAAGAGCACAGTGGCCTCCATAATCCATTAACTGGTAGAAGTTTAGGGACGATCACAACTCTTCCTTGACCCGGCAACCAGTCCAACTAAGCTATCGTGGATTATAGCCTTGGTGAGAGGAGGTAAAGAAGAACCCCAAGATCCCTGAGGCTGAGCTCCCGAGATGCAGTATGGAGATGGGAGGACGATTCCACAAAGGTCCAGCTATCACAGCAGCCACCACCAGTCGGGCTTTATGGGCAGAGTCGCCGAAGGATAGCCTCTCCTCAGTGCAAGACATACAGTTTCCAAAAAAAACAAATGACAGAAATCCAGACTATGAGAAATAAGATTCTCTGGTCTGATAAGACGAGATTGAACTTTTTGGTGTTAATTGTAAGCGGTGGCGAAAACCAGCCCGCTCATCACCTTCCCAATACATTCCCAACCGTGACACATGTTGTGGCAAGCATCATGCTATGGGGGCAGTGACAGACAACTGGTTTGCAATTAGGAAAGATGAATTGCCAATACAGAGATATCCTGGATACAAACCTCTTCTTGATGCTCTGGACCACAGACTGGGCTGAAGGATCATCTCCAACAAGACAATGACCCTAAGCAACACATCTAAAATAACAAAGCAGTGGCTTCAGAACAACTCTGTTGCCCATTCTTGCCTGGCCCAGCCTGAGCCCTAACGAAACCCATTTTTTTAACACTCTCATGGAGATACTTTAAAATGCTTCCCACCAACATTCACAAACCCACTGTGTAACGAGGATCTGCAAGGAAAGGCAAGAGAACCCCAAATCCACGTGTAAAAAACTTGTTGCATCATTCCCAAGAAACTCAAGATTGTACAAGCTCAAAAGTGGGCTTCTACTCAATACTGATCAAAGGGTCCTGAAATATTTATGACCAATTGTAATGTTTCAGTTTTTTCTGTTTTAAATAAATTTAGAAAATATCATACTATTTCTGTCTTTTTTTCTTTCAAGATGGGGGGGAGGGGTGCAGATTGTACTTAATGAGCAAAAAATTAACTTTTTGATCTAACCAAATGACTGCAATGAAACAAAAGTGAAAAATGTAAAGGGGTTCCTGAATAACTTTCCGTACCCACTGTAGACACAAACTGCTTCTCTAGCAAATAAAATAATAAGAATTACTCCTCCTTCATTTACAAATAGCTGTAACTATAGTCATTTCAGGGATTTGAATATCCTTGGATCAGACCCCCAGTAAGGGCAATCTGTTTCCATTGGGCACACTAGCATTTTGCCTGGGGGCCCCACAAATATGGGGGCCTCCAAAGTGGTATAATGCATAACCCAGGATTACCCTTGATCCCTTGGTTGACTTTTGCTTATTTAACTATTTGTGTGTTTTAGGACCACCAAAGAGTTAAAAACCATGGTAAAAAAGGGGAGCCAAGGGCCCCCTGCCCTGGATTATTTGAGGCTGCGGGCTGCAATGTCCAACATACATAAGGGGGTGTAAAGGGTGTCTTGGGGGGTAAAAAAAGAGGCATGGCCTAGTGGATGCAGTAAGGGGCAGGGCCCACTGCAGCGTTTGCTTGGGGGCCCAATGTTGTTAAGAGGACTTCCCCCCAGTATCTAACTTTTAGAATGGATTGACTGGGAGAAAACCCCAATGTCATATTATCTGGGACACTCTCAGTTTGTATGGTTTTAAAGTGCAGCCGGGAAAATCCTGTACAGAAAATTGTCGGTTTTGTTTGCAGAGGGTTTTGGGGGAATTGATTACAATTTCCCCTTTTGGTAAATCAGCAGGGGGGTTTTTTTGAGAAGGACACAGCATTTTTGGAATGTCATGTTGTCCCAGGATCTTGTGCTGTGGTCAAGCCTGGGGCAGGGGGGTGGGGGAGCTGATATTAGGTGCTTAAAATAGACTCCGGGGAGTGAGGACCCAAGCTGCACCCAAAAAAACCGCTAAGTATACCAAAGAAGATCCAGACTAGAGTTTGTGGGTGGATTGTATGGGCCTTTAAATGTATCATTGCTGGGGCCCACATTTTGGGCCTTAAAAGTAAGGAGCTAGACCTGCACCTCGAGTAACATAGAAGAACCAAAAATTAAGCCAATTTGGGGATTTATTGGGCAAGGGAGCTAAGTTGAGGCCTTCACAGGGAAAAAAAATGCCCCAAAGACGGGAAACCTTTTCCTATGTGAGAGGAGTGTGATGCCCACCGGTGAAGACGTGTTGTGGCCAGGGTCCGGGGTTATAACGGGAGTTCCACTTGGATTGTCTGGTGCTCCCTGAAAAACCCACCCCACACCATTGTTCTCAGCATAAAGAGAGGTTCCGGGTGTCGCACCAAACTGATACCAATGGTGTAAAAACCTTTTTTTGCTTTGTAACTGGTCCCTTGTTTTTTTTCATTTTTTGTTATGTTTGTTTCTTTTTTTCTTTTCAACCAAAAGTAAACCGGGACAAGGAGCCTTAAATCAGTTCCAGGCTAGGACCTTATATGATGAATAAAAGTTGTGCATGTTTTTATGAATGTAGCAGCCTCAGATGATTTTCCACATTATTTTCTTTATAGAACTTCATACTCTGTTCCTTCCAAAACACAGTTCACAATAACCTTCACATTGTCACGGACGCCCTGCCCCCCGTTGGGGTCGCGGGGCGCGTCCGTGTGCGGTCTGCGGCCCCCGTCCCGCAGTGGTTTTCGGGGCCCGCTTGTCCCTTCCCCCCCGGGGCCCCAACTTACCCCCCGCGCTCCTGCTCATTCACCCGCCCCCCCGGGCGCGGGGGCTCCGCCCCTGGGGCTTGGGGCCGGCTTTTAAAATTTAAAGGGGCATGCCCCGGTAATTTACTTTCCCGGGCACTGCTCCTATTTAGGTCGGCCCCTTCCTGCCGGCCCTCGCCGGTCCTTATTGTCTACCTCTGGAAAAAAACTTCCCCTATTAGTTTGTCTTTCCGTGTACCGTACCCTTGTCTACTTTTATCGACAACGTCTCTTGCCGCCTGCCCTGACCGTTCCCTTCTATTTTTACGATCCAGAGCCCCTTTCCCTGCCCTTTTGGGCCCCCCCGACCACGCTTGCCTGACGAATCTGTACTATGCTCCCCTTTGGGCCCGCCGCCGCAGGCAAGTCCCCCCAGGGGAACGCCTGGTAGACTCCCGCCACAGCAAGTCCCCCCCGCTTTGGGCGGGCTCTGGGGAAACCGGACCTCTTAAAATTCCCCGTTCCCTGGGTGGGCTTCCCCCACGCCTGCGGGGGTTTCCAGGGGATCCACTACCCCCGTTACAGGGGATCCGGCCAGGATCCCGCCAATTTTCGATCCAATGTCGCCGAAATCACCCCGTTGGGGCCAAGCAGCCAAACAAACGCACGCAAGCGCAGCACTCGAGCAATCTCCTCCCGGTTGCAGCATTCATCCCCCACTCAGCAGAGCAGTCGGCTGCATGGTTCCCCCCGGGCAGTTGCCCCATTCGGCCCAAGCCCCGGTTTCCTCCCGACTAAGTTTGATGGGGTTTCCAAAGGGTCTGCAGGGGCTTCATCCCCCAGGCCCCCCTGCATGGGAATCAGGGTCAGTTCCCGTCAGAAAGACCCAAAGGGTGGCCTTCGGGGTCAGTCCCCTCCCGGTAAACCCCGGGCCTGGGCAACTCCTCTGGGGGACCGAGGTGACCAACACCCCATCTAGCGCATTTCACTAGATTCCCCGGAGTGTCTTCGGGAACCGCTCGGGCCTCATCTGCCGAAACCCCCCTGTTAAACCCGCAGAAGGGGAACTCCCCGTTGGGACTACGCCGTGCAATTCCGACACTAGCATGGGAGCTAGCCTGAACGATGCAGCATTATGCCCCCATTTAAAGAAAGGCCCTCCCCAGCCCAAAAAGGATGGCTCGCCGCCCGGGACCTTTCCGTCTTCTTTAAGCAGCTAATCCACCTGGCAACCGATTGAATCATTCGCAAAGGCGTAGGAGCTCCCCCAAAGACAAGAACCAGCCAACACCCCGCCCAACTATTTTGGGCCCGGTGTTTCTACGCCGCCACCGCCTCCTTCCCAGCCACGGGGAAGGGGCTGCAAGGGGAAAGAGCCCACCTGTTCCGCAAAAATTTAAACCACGGGTAAAGGGAATCTATGTCTCTACTGCGGCACCCTTGATCATCTCCTCCGTTGTTTTTGCTTCCCCCCACGGCGTCCGGGAAGGGGCCACCTGGGCTACGGGGGGGAAGCATCCCTAAGCGTGTGCAGTCTCTCTCCCCCCCTTTTAACCTCGGTCCGATCGGAACTGAACCCGGGAACCCACTTTCAAGTTTCAGCTTTTTGGGACCCCGGTTCTGCTGGAAATTCCCCTGACGTGCCCTGGTTCTAACACCGCCTTCCCCGGGGTTCCCCGGGAGAATCCTCTGCCCCATTTCCTCCGTAGTTGAGACCCCTGACCCAGTCCTTTTCCGTACTGAGCCCTTGTCCCTCCAAGAGGGGCACTTTACAAAGAAGACTATCGTTATGTGTTCCCCCGGTCCTTCGCCCGCCCTATTGGGTCTACCCTTGGCTCAGCCCCATGCCCCGGTGCTTACGGAAAACGGGCGATCTTCGAGGGGGGCCCAGATGTCGGTCTGTTTTGGGTGACACCTCGCCCAGGGCCAGCCGCTTACGGTACCACTAACCTTAGCGGTCTTCCCGCCCTTACCAGGAGTATGCTGAAGTCTTCCCCGGGAAAAGCAAGCAAGACCCTGCCGAAAAAACTCTTTATGTTTGCCCGATTACCATTCCCCGGTACCAGCCCTCCTGGGGCAGAGTCCCCCCTTTATCCATTCCGGAGAACAAGCCATGTCCAATACATACGTGAGAATCCCAGAAGGGTTTATTCGAATCCCTTCTCCCGCGGGGCAGGATTCTTCTTCGGGGAAAAGAAAGGGTCCTTGCGCCCCTGCATTGATTACCGGGGGTCTGAATGAATCAGGTGAAGAATCGTACCCTCTACCGTTGACCCGGGAGTTTTTTTGACCATCTGCGGGCGCAAGGATTTCTCAAACTGGATTAAGAGGGGCCTACAATTTGGTCCCAATCCGCCAAGGGCGATGAATGGAAGACGGCCCTTTAACACCAGGATGGCCATTCGAGATCGGGAAGCCATTCGGACTGGTAATGCGCCCGCCGCTTCCCCGGAGCTCGTGAATGACATTTTCAGGGATCTTTTCTACACCTGCTATGGTTATCTGGACGATTTTTGGTGTAACTCTGACCCCGAGTCCCACCCTTGTCATGTCCTCAGGTTTTGAAGGGGGTCCGAATAATCACCTGTATGCCCCAAATGGAGAAATGCCCCTTCCCCCCAAACCAGCCTTCCGTTTTGGGGGGCATTATTTCTGATCGAGGCCTACAAATGGTCCAGCAAAGCTGTCAGCCGTTTGCAGTGGCCACCCCAGTCGGTTTGCTGCCCTACGCGTTTTTTGGGGTTCTGTAACTATTATCGCCAATTTATTCCCCACTTCTCTAGCTTGTGGTGATAGTGGGTCTCACTAGGAAACACCTAACCCCCCGCAGCTGGGCCCCCCGAAGCTAGGGGGCATTCGAAAGCCAAATTGCCTTTTCCACAGCATTGTCCTCTCCCCGGGGGCCGGGACCCCGCGAAACCCCTTTACCTTGGAAGTAGATGCCTCGTTGTGGGGGGGCACCATTTTTACGCAAAAAAGGGCCCCCGGGCAAGACCGAAAAATGTGGCTTCTTTTTCCCCCAAAACATTCTCCCCCGCCAAAAAAAAAAAGGGAAAACTACCGATAGGTGCCGTGAGTTGCTGGCCATCAAGAAGCTTTGGAAGAAAGGCGCTACCTATTGGGGGGGGTTCCATCCCTTTCTCTTTCGGGCCACAAAAACCTTCTATCCAGAGGCTAGCGACTTAAAAACCCACCCCGGGTAGGTGGCGCTCTTTTTCCCGGTTCCCCTACCCCGATTCACTTCCGCCCCGAGAAAAAAATTGCGGCGCCCTTTCCCCGGGGTTCTGACGTGGTTGGTGGGAATCCCCCCCAGAGCATTAATTCCCCCAGAAGCCTTAAACTCGGGTGTCCCGTTGACCTCCGGAAGGTCCCCCAGGGAGACCTCGTTCGCCCGGGTCTCCGCAGAGCATCCGAAATGGGGGCCCTTGTCTTTTGTGGCCCGGGCATCCCGCGCTCAAAAGTTCCTGTTGATATCCCCGGTTTTATTGGGGCCAAACTCGTCAAGGAGCAAGGATTTCGTTCAGGCCTGTAACTCTTGGGCCCGCAACAAGACGCCTCGACACAAGCCGGCAGGCCACTACACCCCCCCATTCCGACACAACCCCTTGGCCCTTTTTTAAACCCTTTTCCCTCCTTCGGCTGGCAACACCGTCATTTGGGTGACTACTGATCGGTTCTCCAAGGGGCATTTCGTCTCTCTGCGGGCCGCCGGCCACCCGTCTGGCAGACCCATTTTTCCCGATTTGTTCCGTCCCGCATGGCCCGCAGCAAATCGTCTCGGGTCGGGGGTCCATTTTTTTTTAAAATTCGGCGTGTCCTGTGTTCCCACTCCCGGTGAAACTGCTTTTTGTTGTTACCCCCCCAGCGAAGGCCAGGGGAGAGAGAAAAAAAGGTCTTGGGGGTTTTATCTACGCCACTTGTCTCACACGCCAAAAAAAAAAAAAAATTGGGCCCCAACTTGTTTCCAGGGCGGAGTTTTCGTACAACCAGAATTTCAGGGTCTCCCCTTCCATTGTATACGGGCTTTCACCCCGCCCCCCCTCTCCCTCTGGATTCCATCCGGGTTCCGGCGGGACCACTGGTTCAGGACATAAAAGACATCTGGGCCCGACCCGCCCAAACTCTGCTCCGCGCACCGGCGCATAAGACCCAAGCCGACAAAGGGAAAAAGTCCCCTCCTTCTTCTCCCTGGGAAAGTGTGGCTGTCGGAATATTTCCCTCTTAAAATGCCCTCCTACAAAATTTGGGGCCCGCTTTCCTGGGACCCTTTTGGGTTATCACTCGAAAAATCCGATTTCTTACAAACTCGGCTTTTCCCCCCCATGGAATTCCTAACTCTTTCCCCTCTCTCTACAAAAAAACCCGGTTTTTAACCTTTCTCCAATTCTATCCCTCCCCACCATAGCTGATGTTCCAATGTCTTTGAAGTCAAGGGGAAACCTGGTATGAGGGGAACAAGGAAAAACGGTCTTTCTGGTAGACTGGAAGGGGGTTTTGGGCCTGAAAAAGGGTCTTGGGGCCGGAGGAGAATATCCTGAACCGTAATTTTTCATCCCGAGATTTCTTCGTCCCCGTAAGAAGGGGGGAGGGCCCAAGGGGGGGGGGGGACTGTCAGGACGCCCTGGACCCCCTTCCGGGTCGCAGCGCGTCCGGGGGCTGCGGCCCTTCCCAGCCCCGCCCGCACGCGGGTTCGGGGTCCCTTGCTCCCAGTCCCCCCCCACCACTTACCCGGCCGCGCTCCGCTCAGTCACTCAAGCCTCCCCCGGCGCGTGGCTCCGCCCCTTGGGCGCCGCGCCCCCGGGTGTTTGAAATTTAAAGGGGGGGGTGCGCCGGGAATTTCTATTTCCCCGGGCACGCTCCATTTAGGGCTGGCCCCTTCCTCCGGCCCTCGCCCCGGGTCCTTATGTGTCTACCTCTGGAAAACGTTCCTATCTGTCTTTTCTTTCCGGTACCGTACCCCTTGTCTACGTTTAAACGACCACGTCCTTGGCCCGCCCCTTCCTCTGCCTGTCCAGTTTACATCCCGAGCCCCGTCCGACCTTTTGCCTGTCCCCGACCCACGAGCTTGCCGAAATCTGTATATTACCCTTGGGCCCCCGCCGCAGGCAAGTCCCGCCAGTGGAACACCTGGAACCCCCCGAGCAAGTCCATCCCCCTTTTTCGGGGGCCCCTGGTGAATACCGGACCCAATTTTGATTCCCTTCCCTGGTGTGGGGTTCCACCAAGCCTGCGGTGGTCCACGGATCCATACCCTCCGTTACACAATCTCCCCCTTTTTTTCCCCAAACGTTTCACATGTGAAAAAAAAAACGTTTTGAAAAAACTTTAATCAAACAAAACGAAATTCCCCGTTATCAAAATTCTATAATATAACGACAGAACTGAGAACCCAAAGGGCCTGCCTCCCCAATGAGTCTACACGGGGGCTGTTTTTCTCTCATAGGAAAAACATTGTATCTGGGCATTTGATTGAACTGTACTTCCCGTAACACTCCCCTATCTGTGAAGATTCATAAGGGTACCCTCCAACCCCCCTTAGAAAAATACCCCGGGGGTTTTTTGATTAAAGAATCTACCAATATTTTATCAGCTTTTTTTTAATGTTGTAGGGGACGGTTTTGGCCGTATTTTGCAGATTTGCCCTCCCCCCCCCACACATCACAACATTCCACCGAAAAGAAAAGTTCAGGTTCAGAAATTTTTTAGGAACGCCGACTGGAAAATTCACCCCAGTAAAAAAAAAAAACCTGCAGTAAAACAATACAAATATATTGATTTTTTTGGCCCCAACACCCCAGCTTTATTGCAAAAAATTTAAAAAGGCCCAGATATTCGGTTTTTGTTGCGGGAAATTGGGCGTTTTCCCCCGGGCAAACCCCCAAAACAAATTTTCGGGATTGTGGACGGGTTAGCCCCTTTTTGGGAAAAGGCGGGTACTTTACTAGTCTTTGCCCCAAACGAAAATCAATTTCCCATTTAAAACCCACGATATTTCTATTTAAACATCCCTTACACCCCCTTAACTTTGTTTACATGGCTAATTGCGGGCTTTTACAGTACGCCCCAAAAATTACGGCGGGTTCAGGAGTTTTGCCCCCGGGCACCTTTGACTGTCTTTGGGCTCGCAGCGCGTAAGCCCCGGAATAAATGACATGTCAATTACCCCCCTTCCCGGCTACAATACGATATATTGTACCCGCGGGGGGGAGGAGGGGGTCCTCCAAAGTTCTCTATGAGAATTTGGGGGTTTAACCGTAAGGGAATTGGGGGCGAAATTTCGCTCATTTTGAGCTCAGGGGCCGCTCTCAAAATTGTGAAAAAAAGGCCCAAAAAAAAAGCCGTGTGAAAATAGCCCAAGGGCGAAAATTTTAGATAAAACTTTTTTGTGTATTTTTCCAGCTGCAAAATGTTTAAATTGAAAAAATTTGGAAAAAAACCCCTCTACCCAAACTGGGCTGGATTGTGCTAAAAATTGAAATTTTCGGGAAAGAGGGAAGGTTACCCTTACGCCCTAAAAAATTTAAAAAGGGAGGGCCCCCATTTGACTCGGGAAACTATGGGACCCCCTATTTCATTATTAAATGATTTAAACAGTGAAATTAAGGGAAAACATTTTGGGATTCCCAATTTCCCTTTCCCCCCTTAAGGCCTTTTTTCCCCCCAAGGGCCCTTATTTCCCCCGCGTTTTCCCGACGGTTTGGACGATCGTCAATCCGTGGGGCAAAACCCCGTCAGAAAAAGGGTCCAGCCTTTTTTCAATTGTTTTTAAATTTTAAAAATCGGCTCGCGTTCCCCCCCCGACGCTTTTATTTCCGTGCCGGTTTCCGCTGCGGATTGCCCGAGGGAAATCGGAGGGAAAACAATTGCATGTAAATTTAAATTTCGGACGGATTCACCCCCTTTTAAAATTGATTGGAGTGGTGAATCCGTGGGGAAATCATTTAAAAAATACGGCCCCCACTAGTGGCACTTTTTTGCAAGATTTTCAATGATTTTCAGAACTTATTTACGATGGGAAATTCCCGATGTAAATACTTTCTAAAATTAACCCGTGTGAACATACCCAAAGGGGTTTTTTTTTCCTCCTTCCTTTTTTGCAGTGTTTTTTGGTTTTTTCCCCTGTCTTTTTTTTGTGCCCCTTTCCCCATGGGTAAAAGGGCCGTGTGTCACTTTTTTGGGCGTGTTGCTTTTTGGTGCGGTTGGTCTGCCCCCCTCATATTTTTAAATTTCTTTGTTGAAATTTCCATCTGACAGGGACGGTTTTTATTTTTAGATTTTATGATTTTTTTCCCGGGAAATCCCGGGTTTCTTGTGGCCCCGAATAAAGGGGCAACAGGGTGGTGACCCCCCCCAAAAAGAAAGATGGCGCCATTTTTTCTGGGGGGGCCCCTTTCTTGAGGCCAACAGCTGGGGTGGGGCCCCCAAATCATATAGTTCTTCTGGGCCCGGAAAATGTTTTAGAAAAAACCCACGGGGGGAATTGTCTTTCCCCTTAGAATCTCGCTGAGAGGAAACCGCCCCTCCCCCAACGGGAAACGGTCCCCCCTCCAGGAAAAAACTTTTTCCCGGAATCCGGGGAGACAGGAGGAGCAGGGGCAAAAGCTTGCTTGGCCGAGAAAAATGCATCCCCCGTGCCTTTTGGCCAAAACCTATGTTGTAAAAACTTCTTAAATCAGGGCCACAATGGGAAAGCCACCAGCGTCAAAAAAATTGGGATGAAGGGCTTAATAGCCCGAAAACCCCAAAAACCGCTGGAAACCCGGGGGCCCCAAATTTGGCCGGGGGCCATGCAGGGACTGGGGGAAAAGTTGGTTTCGGGTTCACCCTGAAGCCCCCCTTTGGCAGAGACGATTTTTCCCCTGGGATGGGCAAAAACTGGAGGGTAAAACCCTGGCACTCTTTAAAATTGGGGTACAGGCGATTCTCCAAAGACTTTAAGAACCTGGTGCACAAAGAAAAAGGGGGATTGAATCGGGGGAGTAACCAGAATGCCCGCCCCAGGTACACGCCCCACACGGGAAAATACAAAGGCCCCCTGAAGATCTCTTTAAAACAAAAGCCCTGGAAGACCAAAAGGAGCATTGCAGGGGCCGAAGGGCTTTTGAAAAAAAACCCTCGAAATCCCCAACCCCGTTGTTAAATGGTCTTCCTTCGTGCCTTCCCAAATTTCCCGGGAGTAATTATAGGCCCCTCGAAAATCCACCTTGGAAAAAAAACTGGACGTCGGGGGAGTTCTGTGATCAGAGGCAGGGGGAAAGGGTTTCTTCCCCCGTGATTTTATTTGGCCCAGGGGTATTTCTTTTGCCGGACGTAAAGAGCCATCTTTTTTCTCAACGAAAAAAATTCCCAGCACCGGGCGGGAGGGGGGTGGTTTTTAGGGGTAAACCCCCCTCTTGAGGTTCTCCCGAATATGGGCCCCGAAAATGGTCTCGGTTCAGGAACAGACAGGGGGGTTAAACTCTGCCACAAGGGGGTTTTGTCCCGGGAAACATTTTGATGGGGAAAAATGAGGGACGTTTGGGGTGGCAAGGCCCCCGCCTCCTTTTCCTAAAAAACCCCCCCGCAAAGGTCTTGGTATTTCCGGAGGAAAGCCCCGGCAGGGGGTTTAGGGGGGCGATGGAGAAGTGGGAAGCCCCGGGCGGGTTTTCCAAAAGAAACGGGACTGGCAGTCTTGTCCCCCAACGCTTTTACTTCGCCCTTTTTTCCCAACTAAAGCATGGGGCCCATGGGGGCGGCAGCCAGGGGGGGGGGGGGGGAAAAAAGGGGAGGGGGGGGGGGACCCCTGGGGGTTGGAGTGGATGGCAGCACTTTAGAAAAAAATTTTTTTCGGTGTGGAGGCGCCCCCCCCCTGCAGGGGCATTTGGCCCATGAAAGGGTAGCGGATGGATTCCCCGTAGAATCTCACCAGGGGATGGAAAAGGGGTTTGGGCGAGACGGCCCCAAAAGGAAGACAAACTTGTACCAAGCGGGTCCAAAAAATATTTCCAGCAAAACCGGAGAAAAAAAAAGGGGGAAAAATTTAAAACTTGGGGCCCAGAAAAGGACACGATCAAAACCCGGTTTAGTTAGCCCGAGGAGAGGAATTTTTAAACCCTAGGGCCCCTTTCCCCAGGGTGATGGGGGGTGCTTTTCCCCGGCCGGGGCGCAGGTTAAGTCTCGTAGTAAATGCTCCGGATGGGAAAGAACAGACACCCCCTCCCGCACAACCGAGACCGGGCCCTTTTTCAGAAATCGGGAAAGGGCTGCCCAATTTGATGGGTTCCCCCCCGATCTGCGGAAGGGGTAACGGAGGTTCCCCCCTGGAACAAGGTTAGGGGCCCCCCAACCGGCCCCCCCCCCCCCCCGCCCCTTCGTCCCCTCCCCTTCCCCCGGGCCCTAACCCCCTTTTCCCCCCCCCAAAAAACCCCCCCCCCGCCCCCCGTTTCGGGGCCCCCCCCCCAATATGGAGAGCCCCCAAAACCGGGCCTTCCCCCGGGAGATACCCTTCCCCCTCCCCCCCCCGGGGTCCTTAACCCTGGGGGGAAAGGCCCCTTAAAAGGTTTGGGCGCAAAATGCCCCCCAATTTTCCAGGGTAGTTTGGTGCCAAAGCGTGCGAAACCGGGGGCGGGTCCCTTCCTTATGGACTTTTCCCTTTTCGCGAAGGTTTTGAGTGCGGTTTCCCGCGGAGGGGACGCTCTGGGGTTTTCTTCAAATAAGCCTGAATTTTTTTTGGAAAGGTCGGGGAGTTTTCCCCCCCGGGAAACAGGTTCCCCCCGGCCGGGGGGAGGGGCCCAGGCCGGGGCCCTTCCCCCAGACAGCAAAAACTAAACCAAAAAGGGCTCCCCTAGACCGTTGGGAAGGGAACTTGGGGGGCCCTATAAATTTCGACGTGCTTTGGAGAAATGCTAACAAATCCCCTGAGAGTTTCCCCGGATCCGTCAAACTTAAAAGGAAGCGGCACCCCGGAGTTTGGGCCCCCGGGGAGGCAAACGGGGCCTTTTGGAGAAGGGGGAAACCAACCGGAGGAGCGAGGGCTGCGCTGAGGGAAAATCAGTTGCTGCATCATGCCGGTCAGTTGGTCCAACTGCTGCGCCTGTTGTGCCAGTGCGGGGGATAGGAGACACTATAGACATAAGGTCCCCCCACTGGGGTAACGGAAAACCTTGGGGGACCCCAATTGCCGAATCCAACTTTAACGGACCTAGGAAGTGGATCCATGGGTCCCCCCACAGGAAAGGGGGTTTAAAGCCACACCCAGGAGAGGAGTCAAAATTTGGGTCCCATTTTTCCCCCCGACCCCGCCCAAAGGGGGGATGGACTTGCTGTGGGGGTTTTCCCCCCTTGGTCGCTACCCCGGTTTGCCCCTTGGTATCCCTTGTGTACCCTTGCGTATTTTTAAACAAACGGGCATTTGGGGGCTCAGTATGAAAGCTGACCCACGCTGTTTCCTGGCAACACACCCCAATCCCCCCTCCAACGGGCTTCTGGACCAACGGGCCCTGGGGTTCCCCTTTAAGTTTCCCCTAGGAAAAACTGGCTTCGGTGCCATTTAATGGGGCGGGCCCGGGGGGCGGGGGAAAAAACACAGAAAAGGGAGGCCGGCAGGCAGGAAAAGGAGAGTGGTTTATTGCCACCCCAGACTGTGTTTTTGACCCTGCATTGCAAGGGGTTTTTTTTAATTAACAGTTTTTGTCCATTTGGGGGTGAAATTTAAATTGAAGTTGTCAGGGTATTTCCCTTGGGATACGATTTTTTCCTAGAAAATGCGGGTTTGAAATTTGATAGGTGAAAAAACTCAACTTTTATTATCTGTAACCCCAATATGTAATTTTTTTTTCATTTTAAAAAAGCTCAGTTTTGTTAAAAAACCCATTTTTGTTCTAAAAAATTAGGATACAGAACTTTTCTAGTCACCGCAGGTGAAATTTTTATGGGGTCCCAAAAACCACTTTTTAATTATCCCTACACAATTTAATTAAGTGGTTTTTTCACTTTGGCGCAGTCCCGCCTTTTTTTCATAGAGCCACCTTTCACTTAAAAATTTTAATTCCCGAATTTTGTAGTTACCGCAGGGGTAATTTTTTAGGTGCAAAAAAAAAAAAACCCTTTCATTGTCCCTTAATTTCAAAACAAAAATTTTTTGCTTTTTTTTTCCCTTTTGGGACCCCCAAGTTTTTTTTTCCCTAGAGCCACCCCCTGCACGTAAATTTGAAAAACAGCAATTTTTTTAGACACCGCGGGTTATTTTTTTAGGTTTCAAAAAAAAAAAAACCCTTTTTTTATCCGTATACATTTTTAAAAAAAGGTGTTTTTTTTTAAAATTTGGTGCGGCCCCGTTTTGTTCAAAGATAGTTTGAGCGATTATTTTCCCACAAAGTTGAAATTTGGCACAGTTTTTAAAGTTGATCGAAAAATTTTTTGGGGTCAAGGGGATAAAATTTTGGGTTAAAAAAACTTTTGCATCATCTATTAAAATCGCAATTTTTTTGGCGTTCCTGTCATTTTTTTGGGGGCCCCGCCCAAAAATTACGAATAGAGCAGGGGGAGGCCCCCCGTGTTGGGGACCGCCCCCAATTTAAATGGGGTGTTAATGGGGCTTTCTGGAAAAAAACCCCCTGACCCCCCCCCCGTTTTAATAGAAAAGGCCCCCCCCGTTATGATCGTGTCTCTCACGTCTCATAGCAGTAGGAGTGGGGCTCTTGCCCGTGTCCCCCAAAAAAGCTCAGCCCCAAAAAAATTTCCCATTTCTTCAAAGAGGAAACTTACAGTTTTCTGTGATCCTTCAAACCCTTTGTTTGATAAAGATTGGAAATTTTATTTAGTTTGGTTTGAGAAATTTTTAAAAAAGGGGCTCTACCACTGTAAAGTCCAAAACTGGGGGGGGGGGGGGGGGGGGGGGGGGGGGGGGGGGGGGGGGGGGGGGGGCGCGGGGAAACACAGAAAGCTCTAAAAGAATACTGGATATAGTTTTTACCAAAAACTTAATTTTAAACCATTGCACGGGAGTAGCTTTTTTTTATTAACAGTTTTCTATTGAAATTAAATTTTCCCGGTTTTTGGGGAAAAGTAACTTATTTTAGGAAAAAACTTTTTTTCTAGTAACCTTTCAGGTTTTTCTTTGTTAGGTGCAAAACTCCCCTTTTATTATCAGTATACAATTTTTGGGGGTTCTTTTTCAAAAAAAAACCCCAAATTTCCCGCTTTTTTGAAATAGCCAAAATTTCATTAAATAAGAATCCAGAATTTTTTAGTCAACATGTTGATAGGTGCCCCAAAAAAACCTTTTATTATTTCCCAATCCCTTTTAAAAATCGTGTTTTTTTCCCCCCCCTTTGGCGCATACAGGGTTTGTTCAATTTTAGGCCCCCTTGGGACTTAAAAAAAGAATACGGGAATTTTTGTAGTCCCCCCACAAAGGGGATTGAAAGGTGCCCCAAAAAAACCTTTTTTATCCCAATACCCTTTAAATTCGTGTTTTTTTAAAATTTGGCGCACTACAAACTTTGTTCAATTTAGGCAAACCCTTTCAAAATTTAAAAAAAGAATACAGCAAATTTTTTACACCCCCAGGTTTAATTGAAAGGTTGCCAAAAAAACCTTTATTATGAATACATTTCCCAAAACGTGGTTTTTTGCAAATTTGGCGCGGCCGCTTTGTTGATAGAACACTTTGCGTTAAATGTTTAATAAAGCAATTTTATAGTTCCCCACAGGTGAAATTTAAAAATTTTCCAAAAAAATCCCTTTTTTTATCCGGGAAAACATTTTAGATACGTGGGTTTTTTTACTTTGGCGGCCCGGGCCCGCCTTTTTTGATTGATCTACTTTTCAGTTAAAAATTTTAATACAGCAATTTTGTAGTCACCCATGGTGAATTTTATTTGGTGCCAAAAAATACCCTTTTTTTTTCCGAATACAGTACAAAATTCGTGTTTTTTTTCCCCTTTGGGGGGAATACAAACTTTGTTCAAATTTAGGCACCTTTGCCCTTAAAAGTGAAAAACAGCAATTTTTTATCACCACGGTGAATTGGGTAGGTGCCCCAAAAAAATTTCCCTTTTTTATCCCAATAAAATTACAGATACGTGTTTTTTCACTTTGGGGCCCACACTTTGTTCAATTTAGGACCTTGCACCCTTTAAAAGTTAAAAACCCCGCGATTTTGTAGTCACCACAGGTGAATTGAAAGGTGCCAAAAATACCTTTTTTTATCCGGAATACTTTCAGATAACGTGTTTTTTTCACCTTTGGTGCAGGCAGTTTTGTTGATAGAGTACTTTGCAGTTAAATGTGAATACAGCAATTTTGTAGTCACCACAGGTGATTGAAAGGTGCCAAAAATACTTTTATTATCCGAATACATTCTCAGATACGTGTTTTTTCACTTTGGCGCAGGCCAGCTTTGTTGATAAGGATCAACTTTGCAGTTAATTTGAATCAGCAATTTTTGTAGTCACCACAGGGTGAATGATAGGTTGCCAAAAAATACCTTTTATTATACCGAATACATTACAGTTACATGTTTTTTTTTTCACTTTGGCGCATACAGCTTTTCCATTGAGGCACTTGCACTATAAGTGAATACAGCAATTTTGAAGTCCACACAGGTGATTGAAAGGTGCCAAAAAACCTTTATTATCAAATTAAATTTCAGGATACGTGTTTTTTCACTTTGGGGCAAGGCCAGCTTTGTTGATAGAGCTACTTTGCAGTTAAAATGTGAATACAGCAATTTTTGTAGTCCCACAGGTGAATTGGAAAGGTGCCAAAAAATACCTTTAATATCCGTATACATTCAGACAGGTGTTTTTTCACTTTTGGCTGTCAAGCTTAGTGATAGATCTACTTTGCAGTTAAATTTGAATCCAGCAATTCTGTTTTGATTTGGGGGATTTGAGAATAGCTGTGTGATTTGCCGTCTTTTTAATAAAAGACTTCCAAAACTATTTCATACCTTCTCAATTTTATATTTTGAACATGGAGCGAAATGCAGGTCGGTAAGTGAGCAGAGGGGGGTAGACACATGGAGTATAGTGACTAGAGATGGTGTCCTTCCAGTGCTGGCGCACAACACGCATGCCAGCGGATCGTCAGATTGCAGGACGTAAGGCCTGTTATCGCTGGGTCAGGGCCCGGTGAATTCTGTACGAACAGCGTTCGCCAATCTGTCCTTCGTGGTTAATGCAACCTGAATCCAGCAGTCTAACCTCCTCGTTCCCTCCCAGTCACGGCCACAAATGTCGTTTCATCAGCATCCGTCCAACATAAGCAGCCCAAATGTCAACTCGTGTACCACCACTGTTGATATCCATTATATTTGAAGACCTCTTTGATGACAAAAAATGTGGTTGGGGTCAGAAGGCTGTTAAAAGATCAAAAGTGACAAAGAGGATAGATTTTCTCTGCTTCTGCCGCCCAGTTACTGATCGCCATCAGAGGAGGAGCAGGAAGCGGGTCATATCGGACAAAAATCCAGGGCGGTCGGCAAGCATTGCAGTCCCTCTTGCTTGTATGCCCGCAGCTCCTGGTATGCAGAATGTCAGGTCGACGAAGTCACTTGAGTTTGCATGATGATGATGACGACACCTGCGGAATCCAACGTGGTTCTTTTCATGCGATTTGCTTGCGAGCGCTTCATCACTGGATGAGGAGGAAGAAGATGGGGTAGTGTCAGTACGGGTTCCGCCTCAAAAAGGGAGAGGCGGTCGCCGAAAGTCCGCTCTGATATGATTCCGCCTGCCACGGTCAGCGCAAAACCCGCTCCTCGTTATCGCCGTCAAAAAGTCAGGACCTCTCAAGCCTGGGGACTTCTTGAACAAACCTCTGATTCCACCACGCGATGTCATATGCCGCCTTTGCCGTAAAGTAGAGGCAAGAACCTTATGGTGGTTAACACCACCAACATGTCTAGTCACATGCAAGCGATGCATGAGTTGAATGGAGCAAACACTTGCCAAAAAAAGGCCAGGACATCGCAGGGGCCTCCAACCACTGTCACACCCTCTGTCTCCGCTCCTCCTCCTCCTCCGCCACCACCCAAGCGTTCCTCAGCTGACATTGTCTTCAGAGTCATGATCAGGGATCAGCCTCCGCTTCCAGCTCCCCGTAGCTCCGGTACCACAAGAACTACCAGAGACCCATACTACCCCTTCCTCCTTACTCCAGTTTTGCGACCTGCCACCGTACAGTGGCCAGTCTAGCAGCCAGCTTCTGTCTTTGGAGGCATCACAAGTGCCAGAGATAACCAGGCCGTGTTGAATTTTAAATCTGTCTGGAGACCGTCCACAACACGGTCAGGAGCTGTGGGAGGGTCTCCGAAACGAGACCGTGCACTGGCTGAGTGCCAAGAACCTTGCGCCCCTGGCGAAGGTGGTGTGCGATAAACGGGCGAAATCTGCTGGCCGCCCTTAAGATCGGTAGGCTGGAGGCACATCCCTGGCATGGCACATGTCATGAACCTTGTGTCAGATACTTCTTAATGAGCTTTACCAGGGTCTGGGAATGCTGCTGAGGACAGGCCGAAAGTCTAAGTTCGCACATTCCGCCAGTTCGCACCCTGTTTGTCCCGCTGTCTGCATTGCAGCGTGTTTGCTCGGCCTCCATCAAACTGTCTCATGTTGACGTGGCAACACGCTGGAATTCCACCCTCCACATGCTCCAGCGCATTGTGGCAAGCAGCACATTGCCATTACGCGAGGTACGAAGTGACACGACGGCATGACAAGCAGGGTGCGGACCTAGGGGTTTGAGCCACCGAGTGTGGAGGGCAGGTGAAAGAGCTCTAGCACCATCCTATGCCAGTTTTGAAGAAGCACCAAAATTGGTCAGTGCGGACGATGGCCCATTGTCAGCATGATCATTGTCTGTGGTGATCTTAGTTTGGAACGATCGTTGAACTTGAAAAACAGGGTCACGCCAGCGAAGGAGGAGGAGACGGACAAGATTCGCGGGACCATGGAGCCTTTATCTCCGTCGATTCACAAGGCCGACAGTTTGTCAATTTTATCGGTCTTCATTAGGCAAGTGGTTTGGGGTCCAGGCTAGTGCAAGCAGTGCATCAGCTCTCCTCCCAGGTGGGGGTGATCATCTCAGGCAAGTCAGGGCTGTTTTGAAGCTGTGCGGAGGAAGGAGAGGAGGAGGAGGAGGAGGAGTATTCCTAGACACCGACGTTAACGACGTCCTGCCTAGGAAGAGGTTGGCGTGATTTGAGGTCGGAGGAGGAAGATGAGGAAGATCAGTTTTCTAGTGCCCTCGACCAGAGGATGGGAAATCAAGGCTCCATCTCTTCACATGAGTGCTTGATGCTCATTTCCTCCAACATGATCCTTGCATTAAGGCCATCAAAATAGACAACAGTTACTGGGTGGCCACCCTTCTGGTCCCCGGGTACAAAACAAAAACTCCAGCACTTTTCTTCCACCCACCCAAAGAGATAGTAAAATGCAGGAAATAGAGACCTTGCTGATTGGACACCTGGAGACCATCTGTTGCGTCTGCTTCACGTTCCCCAAATGTCACTGTGGAACAACATCAGTCGACGTGAACAGCAGTAGAGTGCCAAGTAGCCGTAGCGGCAGCAGCAGCAAGCAGGCAAGTGGCGAAGCCTAATGGGTGACCTCTGGCAATCATTATTACCACCTCACAAAGCAATGCAATGCCAGGGCACACATCCAACACACAGAGACCAGCTAAGATAATGCGTGCACGACTTTCTGCGACTCAACCCCGATGTTTTTGTATGTGTTCCGGACCCAATAGACTTTCTGGGTATCCAAATGGACTAATGGCCCGAGCTCGCTCGCCACGCCATAGAGGTTTTGTCCTGTCCAGACAGCCGCGTCATAATCCTGAGCGGATCTTCAGCACAGCTGGAGGAGTCATTACAGACAAACAGATCCGGCTTTCCACAGATAATGTGGATCGTTTGACTTTCATCAAGAATGAATCAGCATGGATCTCTGATGATTTGTGGCCCCAATTGCCGAGGTCACCGTATTAGCTTTTGCCGGTTCTACTTCCAAAAAACAATTCCTCTTCAAACAGAATGGTCCTCATAAAAACTTTTTAAAATGATCCAATTCTTACTGCAATTTTTATTCTACTTCTTCACCAACATTTCATTTTTGCTGGTTTTTGCCTGTGAGGAGATTGTAAAAGACAGCAAGGTGTCATGACAACACCTGTATTCCATTACGCACTTATCTTAGAAGTTTTCGGATTGTCAATGGTTTTGAGGTCATGTTGCGGGAGATACAGCTATACAATTATGTCCTTTGGAACAGAAATGTGCATCTAAGTGGCATTTCTCCATCACAAATTTTTAATAGTGCTGAGAAGGTCATAATTTATAATATTTGGGGGTCATGTTGCCTGTGAGATACAGCAATAACATGGTCCTTGGAACAAAATGTGCTTTTAAGTGGCATTTCTCACTCACAAATTTAATAGTGCTAAGAAGTCATATTTATAATTTTTGGGTCATGCTGCTTGAATGCAGCAATACAACAGGGCCTAATCTAAAAAATGGTGTAGCTTCTAACAGACATTTGTTCTTCACAAATGTCAAATGGCTCAAGGGTCATGCTTTGAATTTTTGGGAGCATTTGCTGTGACATGCAGCTATACTCCGGTCCTATATAAAAATGTTGTTTCTAACAGACATTTGTACTTCACAATTGTACAAAGTGGCTCCAAGGGTCATGCTTTGAATTTTTGGGGGCATTTTTGCTGTGACTGCCGCTATACACAGGTCCTATTATAAAAAAATGTTTTGTTTCTAACGAGCCATTTTGTTTCTCCACAATTGTCAAAGTGTCTCAGGGTCAAGCTTTGAAACTTTTTGGGGGTATTTTGCAGGGACAATGCAGGCTAGACCAAAGGTCCTATTGTAAAAAATGTTTGTTTCTAACAGACATTTGTTCATCACAATTGTCCAGAGTGGCTCAAGGTGATGTGCTGTCAGAACAGGAATAGTAGACACTGTTAATTGGACACATACTGCAAAATGACTTGTTTTTGCAAAGATCTTTAACTAGCATCAATCCCTGTACTTGAGACAACCCATCTTAATACAATTAAAAAAAAAGAGAAACAAAGACATGGTGGATTACCATCCTATTTATAAAAAATGTGCTTTCTAGAATTAAACTACTATAAAACTTTGCATGTACAAAATACTTGGTAAAAAAAAAATTCCTCTGAATTGTACAAGGGAGGTAACAGGAAAACCTTGACAGATGTAGGTTATTCAGAGGACATGGAGTAAGGAGCAACGGACAGAGAACAAAGTACAGAGACAATTTCCCTCCAGCACGTTGATAAAATTAGAAAAAGAATGCCAAGAAAAAAGGGCACCTGGGTGGAACAGAGCGTTAACCCACCAGTAATTTCCAAGGTGAAGCTCAATTGGTCCGCACTCATGCGAGGGGCAAGCCTACCCAGGACAGGGACAGTATACGTCCAGTGGAAAGGTAAAATGGTTGGTTGAAAGACTCCTTTTTCGGCACGTTTTAATATCTGGTTCATTGCAGTTTGGGGCTCATGGCTGTGGCCCAGGACAGGTATATTCAATGTCCGTTGCAAACTAAAATGGTGGTTGAAAGACTCCTTTTTTCCGCACTTTTTAATCTGGGGTCATGCAGGTTGGGCTCATGCTGGGGCTCAGACAGGGATAGCTACTATGAGTCCAGTGAAACTAAAATGGTGGTTGAAAGACTCCTTTTTTCGGCACTCTTTTAATCTGGGTCATGCAGGTTTGGGGCCTCATGCTGTGGCCTCAGACAGGATAGTCTATGTCCAGTGAAACTAAAATGGTGGTTGAAAGGCTCCTTTTTTCGGCACTTTTTAATCTGGGGGTCATGCAGGTTTGGGCTCATGCGTGGCCCAGGACAGGTAATAGTCAATGTCCAGTACACTAAATGGTGGTTGAAAGACTCCTTTTCCGGCACTTTTTCATCTGGGTCATGCAGGATTGGGCTCATGCTGTGGCTCAGGACAGGGATAGTCCTATGTCCAGTGAAACTTAAAATGGTGGTTGAAAGACTTCTTTTTCCGCACTTTTTAATCTGTGGGGTCATGCAGGTTTTGGGCTCATGCTGTGGCCAGGA
This sequence comes from Phyllomedusa bahiana, assembly GCA_025379985.1. Taxonomy (NCBI): domain Eukaryota; kingdom Metazoa; phylum Chordata; class Amphibia; order Anura; family Hylidae; genus Phyllomedusa; species Phyllomedusa bahiana. Next base: position 7,582 of record JAODAL010041683.1, on the reverse strand, counting down.
CAGTAATAGTCAATGTTCAGTGAAACTAAAATGGTGGTTTTTGAAAACTTCTTTTTCCGGCACTTTTAATCTGGGGGTCATGCAGGTTTGGGGCTCATGCTGCGTCCCAGCACAGGATAGTCCAATGTCCAGTGAAACTAAAATGGTGGTTTGAAAGACTCCTTTTTCCGGGAAACACTTTTTCATCTGGGGTCATGCAGGTTTCGGGGCTCATGCTGTGGCCCAGGACAGGGATTGTCCTAATGTCCAGAAACTTAAATGGTGGTTAATGACTTCTTTTTCCGCACTATTTTTAATCTGGGGTTCATGCAGGTTTGGGCTCATGCTGTGGCCCCAGGACAGGTATACGTCAATGAACATTGAAACTAAAATGGTGGTTGAAAGACTTCCTTTTTCCGCCTTTTTCATCTGGGGTCATGCAGGTTTGGGGCTCATGCTGTGGGCTCAGACAGGGATAGTCTATGTCCAGTGAAACTTAAATGTGGATGAAAGACTTCTTTTTTCCGGCACTTTTTAATCTGGGGGTCATGCAGGTTTGGGGCTCATGCTGTGGCCCAGGACAGGGTAAGTCATCGTCCAGTGAAAACTAAAATGGTGGTTGAAAGACTCCTTTATCCGCACTTTTTAATCTGGGGTCAGCTGATTTGGGGTCATGCTGTGGCTCAGGACAGGGATAGTCTAAGTCCAATGAAACTTTAAATGGTGGTTGAAAGACTTCGTTGTTCCGGCACTTTTAAATCTGGGTGTCATGCAGGTTTGGGCAATACACTCAGCGTCGAAATCCCTAAAGAAGCATTTATCTATTCTATCATACATGAAAAAACTTTGAACTCTCGTTCACAATATCATGATCAGAACATGTTTAAGCTGCCCACGCGCAACTTCAAAACGTGGTCTCAAAATATCGGGGCAGCCCCTATCCTAATCTTTACTCTCAATCGAAGCCAATCAGGCCTCTCCTGGGTCACCGACCTCCATTATTCAGAGAGCAAAAAAATAAAAACACCCAACCTGCAAAGCTGCCCATCTTATACAGCCAGTTGAGAGTGGGCGGGGACAGAACCCCAAAATGGGAAGCACCCCTTCCCTTTCCATATATGTTTAAAATCAATGTCACCAAGTAAAACGTATTTCTGCACACAAAAACAAATTCTGAAAAAACGTATGCAAACCTGGGTGCCACTGGCCGGGCTGCGGCACACATGTAATTATACATGTACAACCACACAGACCAGCCGCCAAGCGGCACACTTCTGCAAAAAGGCAATCACTACGACCGAAATCCCTAAAGAAGCATTTTATGCTATCTATCATACATAAAAAAACTTTGAGACACTCGGTTCACATATCATGATCAGCACATGTTTAAGCTCCCACGACTTTCAACGTGGTCTCAAATCGGCCAGCCCTAACCTATCTTTACCTCTCAATCGAGCCAATCACGCCTCTCACTGGTCACCCGACCATCCATTTATTCAGAAGAGAAAAATAAAAAAAAACACCCCACCTCCAAAGCTGCCCTTCTTATGACAAGCTTTGAGAGTGGGCGGGACAGAAATCAACCCAAAATGGAAGCACCCCTTCCTTTCCTTATAGGTTAAAATCAAATTACAAACACCAAGTAGAACGTATGTTTCCCTTTCTGCACACAAAAACATTTCTGAAAAAACGTATGCAAACCTGGTCCACTGGCAGCTGCGGCAACATGTAATTAAACATGAACACACACAGACCCCCCCCAGCGGCACTCTTCTGCAAAAAGGGCAATACACTACATCGAAATCCCTAAAGAAGCATTTATGCTATCTATCATACATGAAAAAACTTTGAGACTCTCGTTCACATATCATGATCAGAACATGTTTAAGCATCCCACGACTTCACCTCAACGTGGTCTCAAATCGGGCACTCTATCCTACTTTACCTACTCAATCGAGCCCAATCAGGACTCAACACATGGTCACCGACCTCCATTATTCAGAGAGAAAAAATAAAAAAACACCCAACCCTGCAAAGCTGCCCTTCTTATGAGCAGCCCTGTTGAAGTGGGCGGGAACAGAAACCCAAAATGAAGCACCCTTCCTTTCCATATAGGTAAAATCAATGTACACCAAGTATAACTATGTTCTGCACACAAAAACATTTCTGAAAAAAAGAAACGTATGCCAACCTGGGTGCACTGGCAGGGCTGCGCACACAAGTATTATACATGTACACACACAAACCGCCGCCAGCGGCACACTTCTGCAAAAAGGGCAATACACTAAGATACGTCGAAATCCTACAGAAGCATTTTAGCTAACTATCACATACCTGAAAAAACTTGAAGACTCTCGGTCACATATCATGATCAGCAACAATGTTTAAGCTGCCCACGACTTCAACGTGTCTCAAATCGGGCAGCCCTATCCTATTCTTTACCTCTCAATCGACCAATCAGGCCTCTCCACGGTCACCGACCTCCATAATTCAGAGAGAAAAAATAAAAAACACCCGAACCTGCATAGCTGCCCTCTATGACAGCCTGATGAAGTGGCGGGGACAGAAACCCAAAAATGGAAGCACCCCTTCCTTTCCATAAAGTTTAATCAATGTACAACCAAGTATAACGTATTGTTTCTCTGCACACAAAAACCAATTCTGAAAAAACGAATGCAAAGCCTGGGTGCCACTGCAGGCTGAGGCTACACATGTAATTATAACATGTACACACACAGCACCGCCGCCAGCGGCACACTTCCTGCAAAAAGGCAATACACAACGTCGAAATCCTAAAGAAGCAATTTATGCTATCTATCATACAATAAAAAACTTTGAGACTTTGAGTCTCAAAGTTTTTCAATGTATGATAGATAGCAAAATGCTTCTTTAGATTTCGAACGTAGTGTATTGCCCTTTTTTGCAGAAGTGTGCCGCTGGCGGCGTCTGTGTGTGTACATGTATAATTACATGTGTGGCCGCAGCCCTTGCAGTGGCACCCAGGTTTGCATACGTTTTTTTAGAAATGTTTTTGTGAGCAAAACATACGATAACTTTGGTGTACATTGATTTTAACCTATAAGGAAAGGAAAGGGGTGCTTTCATTTTGGGAGTTTCTGTCCCCGCCACTCCTCAACAGGCGTATCATAAGACGGGCAGCTTGCAGGTGGGTGTTTTTTATTTCTCACTAATAATGGCGGTTCGTGTGACCCAGTGAGAGGCCTGATAGCCTCGAGTGGAGAGTGTAAAAATAGGATAGGGCAGCGCATTGAGACCACGTTGAAGTCGTGGGCAACTTAAAACAAGTTCTGATCATGATATGTGAACCGAGAGTCCAAAGTTTATCATGTATGATAGATAGCATAAATCTTCTTTAGGGATTCGACGTAGTGTATTGCCCTTTTGCAGAAGTGTGCCGCAGGCGGCGTCGGTGTGAGTACAATGTATAATTACTTGTGTGCCGCAGCCCTGCCAGTGGCACCCAGGTTTGCATACGATTTTTTTCAAGAAATGTTTTTGTGTGCAGAAACAAAAACCCTTTTTGTTTTTTTTTTATATACTTGAGTTCCAATGATTTAACCTATATCGGAAAGGAGGGTGCTTCATTTTGGGTTTCTGTCCCCGCCCACTCTCAACAGCTGTCATAAGAAGGCAGCTTGCAGTTTGGGTGTTTTTTTAATTTTTTCTCTCTAGAATAATGGGAGGTCGATTAACCCATGAGAGGCCTGATTGCTCGATTGAGAGGTAAAGATAGGATAGGGCTGCCGATTTGATACCACGTTGAAGTCTGGGCAAGCTTAAACATGTTCTGATCATGATATGTGAACCGAGAGTCTCAAAGTTTTTTCATTATATAGATAGCATAAAAGCATCTTAGGATTTCGACGTAGTGAATTGCCCTTTTGGCAGAAGTGTGCCGCTGGCGGCGTTCTGTGTGTGTACATGTTATAATTTATCATGTGTGCCGCAGCCCTGCCAGTGGCACCCAGGTTTGTCATACGTTTTTTTCAGAAAAGTTTTATGTGTGCAGAAACATACGTTATCTTGGTGACATTGATTATAACCTATATGGAAAGTGAAGGGGAGCTCCATTTTGGGTTTCTGACCCCGCCCACTCTCAACCGGCTGTCATAAGACGGGCAGCTTGCAGGTTGGGTGTTTTTTTTGCTCTCTCTCTCTCTATCTCTGATAATGAGGTCGGTGACCCAGTGAGAGGCCTGATTGGCTCCGATTGAGAGTAAAGATAGATAGGGCTGCCCGATTTGAGACCACGTAGAAGTCGTGGCACATACACATGTTCTGATCATGATATGTGAACCGAGAATCTCAAGTTTTTTTCATGAATGATAGATAGCATAAATGCTTCTTTAGGATTTCGACGTATGTATTGCCCTTTTTGCAGAAGTGTGCCGCTGGCGGCGGTCTGTGTGTGTACATGTATAATTACTTGTTGCCCCGCAGCCCTGCAGTGCACCCAGGTTTTGACATACGTAATTTCAGAAATGGATTTTGTGTGCAGAAACATACGTTATACTTGGTGTACCATTTGATTTTAACCTATAGGAAAGGAAGGTGCATCCATTTTGGGTTTCTGTCCCCGCCCACACTCAACAGCTGTCATAAAGAAGGGCAGCTTTTGGAGGTTGGGTGTTTTTTATTTTTTCTCTCTGAATAATGGAGGTCGGTGACCCAGCGAGAGGCCTGATTGCTCGATTTGAGAGTAAAGATAGATAGGGCTGCCCGATTTGAGAAACGTTGAAGTCGTGGGCACTTAAACATGTTCTGATCATGGATATGTTGAACCGAGAGTCTCAAGTTTTTTCTGTATGATAGATAGCATAAATGTTTTCTTTAGGGATTTCGACGTAGTGTATTGGCCCATTTTTGCAGAGTGTGCCGCTGCGGCGGTCTGTGTGTGTAACTTTATAATTACATGTGTGCCGCAGCCCTGCCAGAGGCACCCAGGTTTGAATACGTTTTTTCAGAAAGTGTTTTTGTGAGCAAGAAACAAACGTCATACTATGGTGTACATTGATTTTTAAACCTATATGGAAAGGAAGGGGTGCTTCCATTTTGGGTTCTGTCCCCCCCCACTCTCAACAGCTGTCCTGAAGAAGGGCACTTTGCATGTTGGTGTTTTTAAATTTTTTTCACTCTGAATAATGGAGGTTCGGTGACCCAGTGAGAAGGGCCTGATTGGCTCGATTTAGAAGTAAAGAAAGGATAGGGCGGCCCGATTTTGAGACCACACGTTGAAGTCGTGGGCAGCTTAAACATGTTTCTGATTCATGATATGTGAAACCGAGAGTCTCAAAGTTTTTTCATGTAGATAGATAGCATAAATGCTTCTTTAGGGATTTCGACGTAGTGTATTGCCCTTCTTGCAGAAGTGTGCCGCTGGCGGCGGTCTGTGTGTGTACATGTATAATTACATGTGTGCCCGCAGCCCTGCCAGTGGCACCCAGTTGCATACGTTTTTCAGAAATGTTTTTTGTGTGCAGAAACTTACGTTATACTTGGTGTACTTTGATTTAACCTATATGGAAAGGAAGGGGTGCATCCATTTGGGTTTCCTGTCCCCGCCCCCTCGTCAAACAGGCTGTCATAAGAAGTGCAGCTTTGCAGGTTGGGTGTTTTTTATTTTTCCTCTGAATACTGGAGGTCGGTGCCCCAGTGAGAGGCCTGATTGGCCTCGATTGAGAGGTAAAGATAGGATAGGGCTGCCCGATTTGAGACCACGTTTGAAGTCGTGGGCAGTCTTACACATGTTCTGATCATGATATGGTAACTGGCCGAGAGTCTCAAAGTTTTTTTCATGTAAGATAGATACATAAATGCTCTTTTAGGGATTTCGACGTAGTGTATTGCCCTTTTGCAGTAATGGTGCCGCTGGCGGCGGTCTGTGTGTGTTACAGGTATAATTACGATGGTGTGCCGCCAGCCCTGCCAGTGGACCCAGGTTTGCATACGTTTTTTCAGAAATGTTTATTGTGTTCAGAAACATACGATTTACTTTGGTGTACATTGATTTAACCTAAATGGAAAGGAAGGGGTGCGTCCATTTTGGGTTTCTGTCCCCGCCGCCCACTCTCAACAGCTGTCATAAGAAGGGCAGCTTGCAGGTTGGGTGTGTGGATTTATTCTCTCTGAATAATGTAGGGTCGGTGGACCCAGTGGAGAGCCTGATTGGCTCGAGTGAGAGGTAAAGATAGAATTATGGGCTGCCCGCTGTTGAGACCACAGTTGAATCCGAAGGGCAGCTTAAACATGTTCTACATGATATTGAACCGAGCTTCTCAAAGATTTTTTCATGCAGGTAGGGGCTCAGCTGTGGCCCCGGACAGGTATAGTCAATGCCAGTGAAACTAAAATGGTGAAGAAAAGACTCCTTTTTTCGGCACTTTTTAATCTGGGTCATGCAGTTTTGGGGCTCATGGCAGTGGCTCAGGACAAGGGATAGTCTATTGTCCAGTGAAACTTAAATGGTGTTGAAAGACCTCTTTTTCCACCGCATTTTTCTAATCTGGGGGACAGTCAGGCAGGTTTGGGGCTCATGCTGCTTCCAGGACAGGGATAGTCAATGTCCAGTTTGGTATTTATTTCAAGTAAAATGATTGTACAAATAATACTGCCTTCTGGCACTTTATTAATTTTGTTGGTGATGCAGGTTTAAGGTCAAAGCTCTGTTTACAAAGACGGATAGTGAATGGTCTGTGATTTTTTTTTCTGTGCTTTATAACCTAATTGTGTTGCCTAAGAGTAGCCCGTAACCATTTGACCGTTGTGGATTTTAATTCCAGCTTCACCAGCCCTTTTGGGTAAGAATGAAGGTGTTTTTGCTCTCACATAGACTTAATGGTCCACCGCGGTATGTTCAGCGATTATTTAATCGACAAAGTTGAAATCGGCAAGTTTTTATATGGTAGACGAAATTTTTAGATCATCCGCGATAATTAAGGCTAAAAATCAGTCATCAATCTATTAAGATTGCGCCATTTTCGCGCTTCCTGTAATTTTGGCGGCCAGCAAATCAGATTACAGAATAAGCAGGGTGAGATGTGTGTGCGACGTCATGGACTGGATGTGAATGGTGCGATTGGGCTGGAAAAATCATATGACCACTCACTGACATCGTTTTACATAGAACAGCGTTTCCTGTTCAGCCCTCAAGTGTCTCTCACGTTCTCATAGGAGTAGCGTCGCTCAGCCTTATGGCCAAACAGCCAGCGAAATTTATTCTATTTCTGCACAGAGAAACCACAACTATTAGCTGTGATCCTTACAATTTAGTTAGAAACTAGATTGAAGATTTTAAGTAGTTAGGTAGAGAATTATAAAGGAGCATCTACCGCTGTACAGTCACTGGGGAGTGGGGTGGGTGGGCCCCCGCGGGCAACCCCAGACAAGCTCATATAAAGAACATTGATAAAGTTCACTCAAACTTAGTGTAGACATGCACTGCAATATCTTAATATTAACACAGTTTGCAATTGAAATATTTCCTGGAATATTGGGCCGCCAGACTATATATAGGATACACATAATTTCTAGTAATTCTGCAGGTCTCTGTGTTAGGGTGCAAAACACCACTTTTATTATCACT
>JAODAL010041682.1:0-35629 GCA_025379985.1 Phyllomedusa bahiana | reverse complement strand
AAAAAATTCCAGGGGAACTTCAGCTTTTACTTACGGCACTTGTCTTGTTTACAATCCTTCAGGCCACGATACCAGGCAGTGGTACAACTCTTCAGCACACACACATGCTTTATGAGGAAGTCTTTCTCTCTTAGTCCACCTTACTGTGCTTCAGGAAACGATCAAAGAATGCTGAAGTCCAGCACCTCTTGTGAATATAAAACTTGAAAACTTTATTCCATCTTGTTAAAACATGATATCTTCATAATATATCCTCATAGTGAAAACAGTAAAATAGATAAACGGCAGACGCGTCTCAAGAAGTGTGTTCTCTTATTCATTGCTGGACTTCAACGTTCTTTGATCATTTTCTGAATCATTTCAAGTCTTGCAAGTCCCGGAGACTGTCCGTGCACTTCCACCCTTGGCATGCAGAAGAGATTGTCCAGGTGAGCAGCACACTTTTTTCATTCACCTTACTGTGCTACATAACCTTCTCAGTAGCCTCGTCTTAGTCTTCCTCTCTGGGAGTGTGGCTTAACCCAAGAGACTTTTTTACAGACCATTTGATCACTACCCAGGACCAACTCTTCAGGCCTATTCTCTCCAAGGTACTCTATGTACCTCTAGAGGTCCTCTCCTGCCTGTCTTTCACTTCCTGTCTTCTAAACCGGTGTCCTCTCATGGCCACTGTTTGCCCTCTGTGAGTGGTGTCTCCACCCCGGCCTCCCCTTCTCTTTTTTTCACAACAGAACTATATATATATGTCCAGCAGTCTGCTGGACCTGGACCAGAGGCCTACTGAAATCTGCTTCCTCACATCACCGCTACCTCACAGCAATATCTGCAGCACTCTACTAGCACTAAAAAACAGTGAAAGGGAACATAGAATTTTTTGAGAAAGCATTTCTGCTGCTTTAATACATGAAAAATTTGAGGTTTTTAGTGTAAATTTTTGTACATAAAAATTGTAAAAGTCCATCTGCCATGGCAAGGCAGCTCCAATATAGATAGGAACCTACTCTATAATGTTACTTCTCTTGGTGTCTGTTCAGATCTCAACATCTCATGGAGAGAAGATTCCAGCTATAACCTGCTGATTAAAAAGCCTGTGTGGATGGGCATAGTGCAAAATCCAAGATAGGGGCAGCCACTCCCCCATGTATACAGTCCAAAAACAAAATATGGTCAGCACATCCATTTAGAAAAATTAGTATATGGGTGCATGCTGGTGTGGCAGCAAAAAGCAATGGAAACACAACACAGTATCAGCAGCACTCTACAAGCACTAAAAAACAGTCAAATGGGATATAGAAATTTTTTCAAAAAAGCATTTCTACTATTTTGGAATATATGAAAATTTTGAGGTTTGTAGTGTACATTTTTGATCAAAACTGTAAAAGCCACATACACTAAATCCACATACACTTAACTCCCTATGTCTAGGCATAAACTCTGCCCTAGTTAACCCCATGTCTGCTTTCTACACAGTTACGATATTTACATGTTTCCTAAACATTCCTTGGTACTCACTTGCATTAACACAAATATATACTTACATCCCCTTACATAAGGTCAGAAAAAGACCTTTGAGAGGTCTGTAACTAGTTTCGATATTAGTTCCAAGGAGAAATACATCCCTAGCACTGATCGCAGAGCTTGTCTGAGTCTGAAAAGACCCAGCAACTCGGGCAGTTACCGAGCCCCAGGGATGATGTGACCAATGGGCTAGGAAACAAAAAGCCAACAGGCTGCCTGCCTGTCTGTGTATACAAGACTCATTGAGTGCCGTATAGACAGTGAGCGGGAAGGCAGGGATAGTAATAAACCATCCCTGTCTTCTCACTGGAGAGGCCAGCTACCGCTGACAGATGGCTCTCCTCTTGTGCAGCTGCACAAATAGTGTACAGCTGTGGTCTATACACTGATGTTCAAAATTGTCCATGCAGAGTTAAAGGGATTTTATCATTACAAAGATCATGTCTCAGATTATGGGGACAGTAAAAATAAGCACTTTTGTAATTTGTTTGCATTACCTCTGTCATTTGGTTTAGCAGATATGAGCTTTTCTGTAAATCTGTATTCTGTTTCTGCTGCTGCTGGTTGGGGCACGCCCCCTAGAGGGATCCCGCCCCAGACACGCCCCCTGCAATGTGATTGGCTGGCTGACATTTCATTCAGCCTGTTGGGGTTTTACGCCCCCAAAACAGGGGAAAAACCCCGACCACGCCCCCTGCACAGTGATTGGTTTCCCCTGCACACTCTGGGGTTTTCTCCCCTCTGAGCTGTTAAAATCGGGTAGTGAAAACCAAAAGGGCTGCTGGCTTAAAAAACATCTTAGCTCTGGGGAAGGATTGGGGGCAATTACTTTTCCTTTTTTAAGTCACAAAATTCCTCATTTTAAAAAGAAATCTTATAGAGCTCCTGCCCGTTAACCGGGGGGGAGAAGGGGTTTGGAGGGAAATGTTTCATTTTCTCCCATATTAAAACAGTCTGCTGGGCTGGTAACAGAGGGGAGAGGAGTGGCAGTGTTCAATCCTCACATGTCTAATTCCGTTCAGGGTGTTGTTTTAACTGCATTTTTTCCAAAAGTCATACAGTCTCCTGTCTGGTAACAGAAGGGGATGAGGGAGGGGGCACTGTACACTCCTCACATATCTCATCAGTTCAGGCTATGTGTATAACTGCTGTGACAAAGCACAAGGCCTTGTCATAGAGGGCCGATATGTGCCACCGCACCTTAGGGCTGCGGTGGAGTGAGCCAAAGAAATAGGTCTGCAACCTTATGTTGCAGACAACTTGTATATTTTTTCATCACTGCTTTAAGCAGTGATTCCGGGTCTGGCTTTTACTGGAGCAGTCTTAGAGCTGGGTGGGGGACTGCTCCCACATATCCACTCCAGGTTTTCCTTAGCCTATAAAGCCAGAGGGTCAGGGAGTCCTGGGTGTGGTTTGCCACTCCAACCCAGGATGTGGAGGAAGGATCCTCTGTGTACAGGCTCTGAGGAAAGCGGGACTTATCCTTGTGTAATGCTATACTTTGTTATATGGTGAGCTGAACCTGTTTGTGTTTTCATTACTGCCTGAAGCAAAGGTCCTGTTTAAGTTCTGTTTTTACCTATGCTGAAGAAAGCGGTTTATGTTCTGGCCCTTTTTTCTTTTTAATAAAAAACCCGTTTAGAGAACGCATTTGTTTGTCTTTGGTCCCTGTGAGGAGTTTGACCTCCCCCACAAGTGGTGGAGTTGATGCGGGCAGTGTCACGCGCTCCTGGAAGAGCCCACAGAGGGCAAATAAGGACTGTGCATGTCCTGGATTAAAGCTGTGGCAGCAGCGCAAAAGGTGCTTCCAGCATGGATGAGCTTATCAAGCAATGGTGCAAGCCAATCTCCAGCAGCAGCAGATCAGCCCCCAAGCAGCAGAGGACACAACGGAGGCCATGCAGGCCCAAAGGGAGACCAATCAGCTCCCGGTCCATCAACTTGCCCGGCGCTGACAGAGGACCGCTCCAAGAAGGAGGAACGGAAGATGACAACGCCAGAGTCCGAAAGTCGGTAGAGAGGCGCTTCAAAAGATGACACCTGAAGACAACGTAGAGGCCTTTTTTACCCATCTTTGAGGGGTGGCAGGAGAGGAAAGGCTTCCCACCGAGCAATGGGCGGAAGTCCTGGCGCCAAAACCTGTCTGGGGAGCCGCAGAAGGGCCTACTTTGATCTTCTCCCCGCAAGACCCCAAAAAATCTACGGCAAGCTAAAGGCAGAAATCCTCGCCTGTTTGGGGGTGAATATCGCGGTCCAAGCCCAGCGAGTACAACACTGGGAGTATGCTCAAGACAAGCCCCCCAGGTCGCAAATGTTCGACTTGTTCCACCTGGTGCAGAAGTGGCTGCAGCCGGAAGCCTGTACCCCAACACAGATGGTGGAGAGAGTCGTGATGGACCGGTGAATCCAAACCTGCCAAGAGTATACAACGCTGGGTTGCTCAGGGTGACCCTCAGTGTGCTGATGACCTGGTGAGCCTGGTGGAGAGGTACCAAGCAATGGAAATCTCCTATGCCGACCAGTGGCCGGTACGTCGGTTGCCGGGGGCTCCAAGAAGTGGCCCAAACCATTGCCAGAGCGACGAGTCCAAGTTCCAGCAGATCCCCAACCTGGACCAGTGAGGAGTCTTCACCCCATGATATGCTGGAAGTGTCAAGGTCCGGGGCACATTGCTGCACACTGCCCCCTGTCCTCGGAGCCCATGGGACTGCAACCAAAGTTCCCGGGCTGTTCCTGGTTTGCCTACCCCCCTACAGTGCCGTACCTCACCCTGGCGAGGGTCCCCAGGTCTCCCAGGTAACGATAAATGGGATTAGCGGGGGGTGTGGGCTTCGGGTTTATCCGGGAGTTTTGGTGACCCTGTTAAGGGCCACACTCCCTCATGAAATTGGTTCCCGGCAAGAGGATTGGGGTACAATGTATCCATGGGGACACTAAAAAACTACCCAGGGGGCCAAGGTGACTGTGTCTATGGGGCAGAGTACCCTGTCCCATACTGTGGGGGTGGTAAGAAACCTGATGTACCCCATAATTCTAGGAAGAGACTTTCCGGTATTTTGGAATTTGTGGGGTAAGGCCATGAGCTCAGGCCACACGGGGGTCCTGGTTAATCCTAAAAAGGGAAATAAAGAGAAATGTGAAGTGTATAATGATGTGACCCAGGAATTTCCTTTGGTGGTGTTAGCAGGGGATAAAGGGGGGAGGAATCATCCCAGGAAGCTAACACCCCTGATCTGGAGGTGTCCCGGGAAAATTTTTGGGACCGCCCAGCTCAGGGACCTGACATTGAAAACCCCCTAGAAAACGTCCACCGGATAAATGGGGTTCCTCAGGAACCAGGGGCAATCACAGGTTTCCGCATTTTGCCCTGGTTAATGATCTACTGTAACGGGTAAATAAAGTACGAGAGGAGGTGGTGGAACAATTGCTGGTCCCGGATCCTACAGGCGGATGGTATTGCACCGAGCCCACTCTCACGTGTTGGGGGGACACTTGGGGTAGATAAAGCCCCGGGAACGAGTCTTGCAAAGATTTTTTTGGCCGGGATGTCATAGGGAAATATTGGATTTCTGCCAATCCTGTCCCACCTGCCAATTAACTGCCCCGATGTCACATTTCCGTAGCCCCTTAGTGCCTCTGCCCGTTATAGAGACCCCCTTCGAGCGGATAGCAATGGATCTGGTGGGCCCACTGGTCAAATCAGCTAGAGGTCACCAATACATTCTAGTGGTACTAGATTATGCTACCCGATATCCCGGAAGCCGTCCCCTAAGGAATTCCTCATCCAGATCACATCGGAATTGGGGCACATATTTTCTAGGACAAGGGCTGCCCAAAAGAGATCCTGACGGATCAGGAACACCCTTCATGTCCCCGGGGTTTTGAAAGAGCTGTGTATGGTCCTGTGTATAAAGCAGCTACGTACTTCAGTGTACCATCCGCAAAATGATGGGTTAGTAGAGCGCTTCAACAAAACACTGTGAGCCATGCTCAGGAAGGTGGTGGAAAAGGATGGCCGGGATTGGGACTGCTTAATACCCTACCTGCTATTCTCTATTAGAGAAGTCTCTCAGGCCTCAACAGGGTTTTCATCCTTTGGTTGCTCTTACGGACGCATCCTCGTGGTTATTGACATAGCAAAGGGACCCGGGAGAGCGAGGCCACACCATTACAAAAGTTTTCATTGAGCACGTGGCCCAAATGCAGGAGAGAATCCCAATTGTCATGCCCACTAGTGAAGGAGCATCTTCTCCAGGCTCAAGAAGCCCAAAGTAGGGTTTATAATAGGACGGCCAGGATTCGACATTTCCACCCTGGTGATCGGGTACTTGTCCTGGTCCCCACCGTGGAAAGTAAATTTCTAGCTAAGTGGCAGGGACCGTTCGAGGTGCTGGAGAAAGTTAATGAGGTTAAGTATAAGATACACCAACCAGGCAAAAGGAAGCCTATCCAGGTGTATCATGTTAAACCTCATCAAGCCTGGAAACACATGGGCGCAAACCCGTTACCCCGTGTCTGCTTACCCAGTCCACAGTGGGGTACCAAGATGTCCACCATTGCAGACACCCTCTCTCCCTCACAAAAGCAGCAGTTTCAGGGAGCTGTTTAGAGCAGGAACAAGGATATGTTCTCGGAATACTGGTCTCACCTCTGTGATTGAGCACGAGATTGTCACGGAACCCCACGTGAGGGTCAATGTAAAACCATATAGAATCCCCGAGGCCCGTAGACAGCTGGTTTCTAGGAGGTGGAACGGATGCTAAACTTGGGGTCATCTAAGCATCTAAGAGTGGGTGATCAAGCCCAATAGTTTTTGGGCCAAAACCCAGTGGGGAATGGCGCTTTTGCAATGATTATAGGAAAACTCAACGAGGGGCCTCTAAGGTGGACGCATACCCGATTTCCACGGGTAGACGAACTTATTGAAAGGCTAGGGCCGGCCCGATATATCACCACGTTTAGATCTCACCAAGGGGTACTGGCAAATCCCCTTTCAAAGGAAGCCCAAAGGAGAAGACTGCCTTCTCAACCTCTGAGGGGTTGCTACCATACACCTGGATGCCCTTTTTGGCCTGCAGGGAGCCCCGGCCACATTCCAAAAGGGCCATGGATCGCATACTGATCCCCCATAGGAAATATGCCGCAGTGTACCTAGATGACATTGTCATCTTCAGTCAGGACTGGGAAAGTCATCTAGGGAAACTGCAGGCTATCATAGATGCACTAAGGAGAGCAGGGTTCAAACCCTTAACCCTAAGAAGTGTGCGGTTGGTTGGAAGAGGCCAGGTACTTGGGGTATATCGTGGGGGGGGGGCCTAATCAAGCCTCAGATTAACAAGGTTGAAGCCATACAAGGTTGGCCACGCCCCCTTACAAAGAAAACAGGTAAGGGCATTCTTGGGCATTGTCGGCTACTACCGACGGTTTGTGCTCGACTTTGCCACAGTAGCTCCTTTAACCAAGCTCACAAAAGGATCCCAGTCTGTGATGGTGAAGTGGTCTCCGGAGGCCGAAAAAGCCTTTTGTGAGTTAAAACGAGCCTTATGTAAACAGCCAATGTTGGTAGCTCCAGACTTCACCAAGGAGTTCATTGTACAGACGGATGCGTCAGATGTAGGCCTGGGTGCGGTAATGTCGCAGGACATAAATGGGGAAGAACACCCCATGATGTACCTTAGCCACAAGCTTTCCCTGGCAGAAAAAAATTATGCTATTGTGGAGAAAGAGTGCCTGGCTATTAAGTGGGCATTAGATGCCCTCAAGTATTATCTGCTGGGTAGATGGTTTAAGCTGTTGTCTGACCATGTGCCCTTAAAATGGATGAGGCTAAAGAAGGGGAACAATGCCAGGATAACACGCTGGTTCCTGGCATTGCAAGGTTTTTCTTTTAAGGTGGAACATAGGCCTGCAAGTTGCATGGTAATGCAGATGCACTATCGCGGGTGCACTGTCTGTTGAGTGAACGTGCCCAGCCCCTCGGCTTTGGGCAGAGGGGGGCGGGGTGTGACAAAGCACAAGGCCTTGTCATAGAGGGCCAATATGTGCCACCGCACCTTAGGGCTGCGGTGGAGTGAGCCAAAGAAATAGGTCTGCAACCTTATGTTGCAGACAACTTGAATATTTTTTCATCACTGCTTTAAGCAGTGATTCTGGGTCTGGCTTTTACTGGAGCAGTCTTAGAGCTGGGTGGGGGACTGCTCCCACATATCCACTCCAGGTTTTCCTTAGCCTATAAAGCCAGAGGGTCAGGAGTCCTGGGTGTGGTATGCCACTCCAAGCCAGGAGTGTGAGAGGAAGGATCCTCTGTGTACAGGTGGGACTTATCCTGTACTCCCCCTTCCGCGCGCACACTCATAACATGTGCGCGTGCGGAAGGGGGAGTGGGCTTTATGTGGATTCTCTGATGGCTAATTGGTGAGCACCTGAATGGGGGGTTTACCTAACATGATATAAAAGGAAGTGAGCTCAGACCACATGTGATCGGACCTCTAAGCCTTGATAAAGCCAGGTTAGCTGGCGAAACATGTCGGCGAGGTCAGGCATGACGTTTTAAAATTGTTATCTCTCACCTCTGTCTACAAGTGTCCCCTTTGCTGCAGACGGTGTCACAAGGGGGCCTTATTTGTTCTGTGGTCTATGAGATTAGGGACGACTGCCCAAATAGTTGGCTTGGGATCCCTTACTGAAGATAGTACTTTGCTATAGATAAAAAGGCTCTCCTGTTAATAGGTGGGGTTCCACCAGTCTTGATGATAGAAAGGGAGTTATTCCCTCTTTCAGAAGCAAAAAGGGTTAAATGATGAGGATAGAGATCAGGTTTTTATATAGTGTGTATAGAGGTTAAGAGTTAGATATAATAAAAGTTACGTTTTAGCGTTTAATAGATAGAGAACTGATAGAGTTTAAGTTTGCCTATGGCAAAATAGTAAATATAGTGATCAAAAGTCACTCTTTGTTCTCTTGCGAGATTCCCAATTTTTGGAGATTATTTAACTACATATAGCACAGCAAGGAGCTTGTGGAGCCTGAAGGCTGCAGACATAAGAAGCATGCAGGAGGCTACAGAGCTGTTAAATCCAGACAACCTTCTGCATCCCCTGCTTGATACAAAATGATGATGTCACAGGTCTTCAGTGAGGGGAGACACACCTCCTGAGAGGAGAGGCACGCCTACTGAGAGGAGAGACTCGCCCCTGGATTTCAAATTCAATCTCAGAGAATTAGCTGAACAGCACGAACAGTTCAAACGATAAAACTCCTTTAAAGGGTTTTTCTCAGCACGCTGAGTTACTGGCTGACAGTTTGCACTCACTCTGTCTCCTCAAGTTGAGCCTGGGTCTCCAGCAGTGATTAGCATATATTAATTGCAAGCTTTACTCTGACAGAGCAGGAGATGTTATCTCTAACACAGTTACAGATAACCCCCAATAACAGATAAGTCCCCGTCCATCAATGGAATGACATTACTCCTGCTTTTGGCTAATCAGATAACAGATGTATTTCTGGTGTGCAGGTAACCATAGAAAATTGAGTGCAGTGAGAGACCTGCTAAACTGTCTGTATCGCATGACTAAAGTAAAATCTACTGACCAATGTATTTAGAAAATGTCTTCATTTAACAGTCACCTTATACTGAAAGCAAATATTTATAGTGAGAAAACCCCTTTCAACTGCCACCACCTAGACGATTAAAGTTGGCAGTCTGTTGGTAAGTAATTAATGATGGATCCCAGGTATCTGGCCTTCTCTAGTTGCAAAGCCCAGGTTATATGGTCAGGCTTGCATCTACTTATGGAGTCTAGGACAACAAGAATCAACTCCACTGGTGAGCACCAGGAATCAACTCCATTGGTGGGACCCAAGAATCAACTCCACTGGTGGGCTTCAAGAAAGAACTCTACTGGTGGGCCCCAGGTACCTAGGTACAACACCGCATGTACCTTACAGAAGTGACTTTTTAATCTTAACTACCACAAAATAGGTCACTACATAGTCAGGATGAAGTTACAGAATCAGGTCCATCAACCTCTAAAAAGCTGCAGGGGCGGCATAGACTTAAATGACATCCCTGGGCTGTAGAAGGCAGTTTTCTATTTAACCTCATCAGACAGTGACCAGATCAAGAGTGATTTTGTAGCTGGTATTACAAAGCCTCTCAGTTAGACTAGCCTTGGTACAGAGTAGGGGGAATATGTATGAAAACTGTCTAGGTCTAAGACTTTCTTTGTTACCCATAGTAACCAATCTGAGCTCCCCTCTCCTTTTTTCAAAGCACTATATGAAATGAAAGGGGAGCTCTGATTGGTTGCTATGGGCAACAAAGACAGTCTTACACCTAGACAGTTTTAATACATGTTACCATAGGTGTCAAATTTCTACACCTTTTTCCATTTTCTAAAGTCATTACTAAACCTCTAAATACCATTAGACTTTGGAACTAGAATAGTCGTGCTGGACCACTAACTCTTTGACTCTTTGATTTCCCCCAAGTGAAGCATATGTTTTACCTTGGTTGATACGGCCTCCATTTGTGCTTCTGGTATTCTGTATGGCTTGAGATATACTCTGCCTCTTTGCAGAGTTTGTTTTTCTGCAGTAACTCTTTAGCCTCCCGTTTCTATGAAATGGAAAAGGTCTAACTTATCTTGACTAGAAGGAATGGTAGCAACAAATTACTATTTGATAGATTTGAAGCCATCTAAGGCTTTATCAACTTTCTGTAGTAAACTTTAAAAAGTACCTTTTGCCTGGTTGGTGTACCTTGTAATTGACTTCACTAACCTTTTGTACAATTTCATAGAGGGCTTGCCGTCTTACCAAAAAAACATACGTCTACTCCTACTCCTGGCTCTGGCTGATTGGTTGTATATTCTGCTTCAGGCCTCTTGCACACTTTGCAGATGTTTCTTGACCACAGATATTACTGTAGCAATATGGTCTTTCTAGTTACAGTGGGGAAAAAAAGTATTTAGTCAGCCACCAATTGCGCAAGTTCTCCTACTTAAAAAGATGAGAAAGGTCTGTAATTGACATCATAGGTAGACCTCAACTATGAGAGACAAAATGAGAAAACAAATCCAGAATCACATTGTCTGATTTGGAAAGAATTTATTTTCAAATTATGGTGGAAAATAAGTATTTGGTCAATACCAAAAGTTCATCTCAATGCTTTGTTATATATCCTTTGTTGGCAATGACAGAGGTCAAACATTTTCTGTAAGTCTTCACAAGGTTGGCACACACTGTTGATGGTATGTTGGCCCATTCCTCCATGCAGATCTCCTCTAGAGCAGTGATGTTTTGGGCTGCCGCTGAGCAACACGGACTTTCAACTCCCTCCACAGGTTTTCTATGGGGTTGAGATCTGGAGACTGGCTAGACCATTCCAGGACCTTGAAATGCTTCTTACGAAGCCGCTCCTTCATTGCCCTGGCGGTGTGCTTGGGATCATTGTCATACTGAAAGACCCAGCCACTTTTCATCTTCAATGCTGAAGAGGTCACAAAAAGTGTCTAAAGTGTCCATAATAAATGTGTCTGTGACGCACTGAAACATGCTGCCACCTAATGCCTCATTTTCAACACTTTTCTAGTAAATGTGGGCCAATGAATCTGAGGAATGTATCTCATTATTTTGGTTTATAGATAATAGTTGCAGCCTATAGGTGTCACTGTTGTCATTACTGACAGTTGTGTACTTTACGTGATTAAACACTGCTGAAACTCACTAAAGCTAGCAGATGGGAGATTCTAATGGACACACAAAACACAATAATTTATGTATGTTATTCTTTTATGCTATATTATATTGAAAATGAGATCCGATACTAATGATAAAATAGTAAATATCTAATACTAATAACAAGTGTTAATGAAAAAGTATTATGTAAACCAAACATTTAAATGATTAACTAGGAATTAAATAAAAATGTATATTGGTTGGTGAACCAAAGTGCAGATTATAAATACTATTGGCACAATACTGAATTGTATTTACATATGGTTATAAAAAATGCACACTAGCAGAGTAAGGAAAACAATAAAGATGCGAAACAATGGACAAAAATCACAGTATTAAAAATGCAAGAACAAAAATGTAGGTAAACAGAAAGGGGTCTGGATGAAAAAAGGAAAGGAGGGTGGAGAAGGTGTAGTACCATGTGATTGGGAGGGATGAAAGCTGTACGTCATGGGCATTGATATCTCCTGCATAACACATAAAAACCTCAACCAGAGTCAGTCACCCTTCTCATCTGAAAGGAACTCAGCAGCTGCTGTGTGCAACAGGTGGGAGACTGAGAGTAGTATTGTAACAAACTAAAATCAGGGGGAACAGCAGGAACTGTGGACAAGATGAATCAGATCATTATCCTCTGTCTAGGAATGGTCCTACTGGCTTTTCTATTACCCAGCCAGGTGAGACTTATACAATTCTTATGATGTTCTGCACAGTGTTGATGCAGTTTACTGAGACTATTATTACATTATCATGCATTTTTTTTCTTATGTTTATTCCCAAATGGTTATTAAGTTGAACGCATTGTGTGTGTGTGTGTATATATATATATATATTATATATATATATATTATAAAATATATAAATATATATATATTATATATATATATATATGTGTGTGTGGTGTGTGTGTGTGTGTGTGTTTATCTTTAACAGTTGCGATATAAACATGAAAAGTGTCATAAATATGACAAATAACCAATATGATGCAGCTTGTGCAGTCAATTTCAGTAGTGACGTCTAACTTGTCCATATATGTATGAATAAAATAATATATATTTACATATATTATATATGTATATATATAAATAATATATACATATATATATATTTAATATATATATATTAAAATATATATATATATATATATATATATATATATATATATATATATATATATATATATAGGGGTCCTCGTCCTATTTTCAATCTGAATGTGTACTTGTAGAGCCATTTTGCCCTATAATTTTTCTACATTCAAGTATTATATGTACTAGACTTTCGGTTGCTGAATAGCACTTCAGACATGGAAAATTATTTAGTGGTGTGACTTTTGGTCTGTATTATAGTTGATAATACAGATATAGTGATTTCTTACAGATGTAAGCAAAGCTCTACTCTGTATACATTGTAGTTGTTGGTGAACCATTTTCATAGATATCCATCGGTCTCACAAGTCTCCATCTTGGGTCCCACACTGGGAAAAAAAATTGTCCATTTAGATTTCTTTAGATTAAGGCTTGGTTCACACAGTACATTTTTTAATTGTTTTACTTGCAATTTAAAAGTCAGGGAAAAATATTTGTAAGGATTTAGTATGGTGCCATCTTTGCACATATGGAAAACTCTGCATTGCATTACAGCTTCTTTACAAATGATGTATAGTTAAAAGAAAATGTTAATACACAACTTTTGTTTTATGTATTTCGCTTTAGTGGAAATTTCACATCTCCCATCATGCAGCGTCATTTTTAGCCTAGGTGTACAATTAATCTCCCACCTTAAGCCTCCAGTCTGCTTTCCTTCCTGATACTCCCTTCTAATTCCAATTAATATGGTTAATTTCTATTGCCAAATGACTATTGCAATTAAAACAACTAAATACAATATGAAAATTTTAAAATTTGTTTGCGAAGGAATTAGATTGTTGACAATGATATGTTCATTCTACAGATGGCACAGTCGTGATAGGAAATGGAGATTGTACTCACACGGTAGTAAAAGTGGTCTTGTAAATCACACATTCAGTTTCTAGCTCAGTTTCCTTGTTTTAGCCAAAGTCACAAATTGATTGAATTGATGGAACAATAAATGGAAGCCTGCTTCTCCAGTGTCTACCACTGTGTTTGGCTCTAAAAATGATGAAAAATAACATGCAAATCCAGTCTCAGACCTCAATCACATATGGTGGTTTTGATCAGTAATTTACATAAGTATTTTGTATCCACTGATGTTTTTGGCTTCAAAATACTTGTGCAAAATACTGCAATGTGGAAATAAGTATTTAAGGCTGTAATCACACAGTTGCAGTTTTTAATGCAGTTTTATTTTTGATCCAACAAGGGAGTGGATATAAAGGAGGCATGGACGTACCTATAGCTATAGCAGGCATACCCAGTTTCCCCGAAAATAAGACATCCCTTGAAAGTAAGACCTAGTGCATGTTTTTATGTATTTCAGAATTTGGCTGCTTATGCTGATGTTTGGGATGAAATCACTACAGTATATTAATACATGTTGATTTTTTTGTTCAACAATAAGTGTGAATTCTTGTTCGTGCAAAAATAAGGCATCCCCTAAAAATAAGTCTTCGCTCATCTTCAGGAGCAAAAAATAATATAAGACACTGTCTTATTTTCGAGGAAACAGGGTAGCAACTGTTATGGGGCTCAGAGGAACGTTATGTATTTTGGTAGGATAAAGCAAGCTGGTGGCTTTCTGCTGTCAAGCAGAACTTTGTAGGTTCTCTCATATATATATGCGCTAATATTTTTATATTTATTTATTACTTTTATGCTTCTGTTTTAGTTTCCTGTCATTAAGTGGTGAGACCCATCTCATTTTGCTATAGGGCCCTATGGATTCTAGTTACGTTCCTTAAAGGAGGGCATCTGCATATGATTTTCCAAAACAGATTCTACTTGATGAGTCAGTAGATATAACTCTGCATCTACAAGGCATTTAATGTTGGACTGAATGGATTATTACAATTGTGTATTTGACCGGAGAGCAACGTGTAACAAAGGGTGCTAAGCCATGTTAAGTAGTAAACAAAACAAAAGTCCATGAACAATGTACTAAAAAATGTATTCAAAACAGTAATCATTTATTAACAACTTATACATTCTGAGTTGTAACATACAGTATAAGCCCAACAAACCTAAAATATCAGAGTAAAAATGCAGGCGGACACCAGCTTGGCCAAACACTGCCACGTCACATGAAAGCAATTGATGCAGCAGCAGTTTGCCAGCCATGCATACTGAGCAGAGATCTGTATAAGGCGGGTTGACTACCACGACAGTACCTTAAACTGTCATTATTTCCTAT
Source organism: Phyllomedusa bahiana (assembly GCA_025379985.1). Lineage (NCBI taxonomy): Eukaryota > Metazoa > Chordata > Amphibia > Anura > Hylidae > Phyllomedusa > Phyllomedusa bahiana. The sequence goes on along the minus strand of JAODAL010041682.1, from coordinate 21,046 downwards.
TGGCACAGTAGTGATAATCACATGAATTTGATATATTGAGGTTAGATTTAAAGGTTCGAAAGGGTTACACTGTGCTCATTTCTATGGGGGGTGGGGGGTTTAAAGGATACATGTGTGAAGTAAACATTTAACTGTATCTATACTGAATATAGGGGACAGCATCATTGTATATAAATGGAAATATAGGGTTGTACTTGTGTGAAGCTCAAAATACTGAGGATAACCTGGTCTGTATGCACTACTTGCTATGGTACTAGTAAGGGATTGTGGATGGATAGAACTAAATGGAAAAATGGAAAATACAGTGTTATATCTAACTGAATACAGGCAGTCCCCGACTTACATCATTCCGACTTAAATACGTCCCCTAGTTACAAACGGAGACTTATGGGGCGTGGCTGACATTCAACACTGAGTCACGCCCCATGATAACCAAGTGCCAGCATGCCACAGCTGCACATGATATACAGAACGTTAGGGGAAATCTTCTAAAAAAGGGCACAGACAGCAAAACAAATGTAAAAACTGTTCCCTGCACTATCCAAAACTAAAAAAAAATTTTTGTGCTGGCATTACATTTAATAAATGTACCTGTTCCGACTTACATGCAATTTCAACTTAAGAACAAACCTACAGTCCCTATCCCGTTTGTAACCCGGGGACTGCCTGTAATTGCATTAGATGAAGGAAAGCCTAGCTATGCCTTTGTCATATGGCATCAATGGTGGAGAATAGTACTTGTAGCTGTTAACAGCAAGGACGCCACATACTCAAGGTCCACAACTAATTGTGGGAAAGACTTAATAGACCAATTGGCATATCTATGATATGTTCTATTTTATCTCTCTACCATCTTCAACAACTTTTTGATTGTTTTTGGCTCACCTGTATGCAATGGTTATAGAGTGCAGTCATGTGTAGTGATTTTATTTAGTGTCATATGTAACTGAATGATTGCATTGGGAGACAAAAAGCCTAGCTACACCTTTGTCATATGGCATCAATGGGGGAAAATAGTACTTGCAGCTGGGAACAGCTAGGAAGCCACATACTCAGATTCTATAGCTAGTGGTAGGAAAGACTGTAATAGACCAATGTTGTAGAGTAATCCACCACACACCATCACACCATACAGTGCTTTTTTAGAATTCAACACATATTTTATTTCCAAACAAAGTTGACATTTCTCTATTATAGCAGAAATAATATGCAATACAGGAAATCCAGACTAGAAGAAAAATTTTTTCAGCTCAGTGGTAGGTGAGCTCTTCAGTACACATCTGGTATAGTGCATAAGAAAATATCGAGGATGGAGAGCTGACATCCTACCTTGTTGTAATAGACCAATGGGCATATCTTTGATGTGTTCTATCATATCTCTCTGCCATCCTGAACAACTTTTTGATTGTCATTTGCCTCACCGTGTATGCATTCAGTATAGAGTACAGTGATGTGTGGTAATTTTATTTTTTCATTTATATGGCTCCATTATACGCTAAAATTAATTTTGATTGCAGTCTCACATGGCTTTTAATATTTGACTGTATAATGTATTTTGATTTATATTTGATTATTCCAGGTCCACAGTCAGTCTACTCCAAAATACAATGCTACCAGTACAACTCTGGCATTGCAAAATGTATCATCTGCTTCAGGCTCAAATGGAACCTCACCTGTTACAACCTCAACGAACACTACAACAACTCGTGGGCTTGCAGATTCCTTGAACCCATCCTCTGTTCTCTTCTTCAGCGTGGCTTCCATCTTGGTTTTAAATGTTTGCTGTTAATGGACTGTGACGTAAATGCAACTATAGCACTCTCTCACACCTCTATCTCGTACTCTTATTATCAAGCACACCGTGGAATGGCATATGTAATCCTAAACCAAGATCAATGTACACCCCATCTGAGAGACTTGTCTTCACTTACTCAGGCTCCCCCCATAATTGTGTTGACACAGGGAACTGAAAACTCCACAGACACTCTCCACAAATTTCCCAAATAAAATTAATGAATATTCAGAAAAGAAGACATACAGTAGTGGCTGAAAGACATGACTGAAAAATATCTGATGCTAGGATAAGTATACAATCATCTCAAAAACCGGAAGGATATGCAGACTGCATAATTCATATTTCTAAAACGTAGCAGAAATATTCCTGTCTAGTATAGTATTGACCGCTACATTGCTAGTCATTTTCCTAAATAAAATATGATGGTAAATGCTGCTTTAATTATTCTCGCTGTGGGATATTACATCTGCATGTGTGTCAATGACTGCTACATGCTCTGTACCTATATTAGCATGGAAACTTCCATCTGAGATGGAAAGTAGAGCTCCTTGACATGAAAGGCATTCATTGTTCTACTATTATGGACAAAAACGGCATTGTCCTTTGGACTCATCATCCCATCGGTCTGGAGTCGTACCATTTAATTGCCAGCTAGTCTTTTCACGAGTATGTCTTGTCAGTTCAGGTATTTTTACTTGAGATATATTTTTACCAGAATACCACAAAGGGTAGAATTGGTAACTTTCTGCACTCTATACATATATTTTTACAAAGGGGTGCTTCAAGGGGTCAGATCACTTTTGCATTTATTGTTTACTAAAATGAAGGTGCAATATTTGCAATGCAATACTGATACATTTGAGGCCTCCTTCTACAGACACATCGGTATCACAGTAGGTGAAGATCAGAAAATCTTTTTTTGCAATGCAATGATTTGACTGAGCCATCTTCATTATGTGTCCCCTCAGTTTTTTGCATGTATTTATTTAAAGTGATTATTCTCATTGAAATAGATACACCAGATCAATAACAATGGAAATTGTATCATCTCATTCACTTAGAGCAAGATAGATGCATGAAATCAGATATGCAATAGGTGGCTATGAGTTACAACGGAGATGTCCTTTATGCTCCTTAGTACTTCTAAGACTTGAAGAATGATCTGCATAAAATTGTAGGTTCTTGTTGAGAAGCAATTTCTACAATCAAACAGGGACTTTGTGAGTTTGCACCAACTTTGAATTTTCTTGTCATTCTCTTAGGTGTACTATGTCAGACTTGCTTATGAAGTTGTATCACTTGGTAGCTATTGTTGCTGTAAAAACTAAATACCAGAATCAACTATCTTGAAAATACTAGCTAAAATACAATGCCTCCTACATAAAATATTATTTGGTAGGTTTCCCAAGGATATATATAAATGTGTTTCTCACGGTTACTACAATATCTAAAGTTAAAAGAACACCTCAGGCAAAACTGATTCTTAGTGGAAGGCCTGAGGGGCAACTCATGACACTGACATTGGCATTCTCCTATCTCTGATGATCTTTAAATCACAGTGCCATGCACCAACTCCTCAGGCCTTGCACTAGGCAAAACACAGTAGACCTTATTTATCAAAATTGTCTGACAGTAAGACTGTCTTTGTTACCCATAGCAACCAATTAGAGCTTAGCTAAGCAGTGATTAGCTGATTTGGGCAACAAGGATGGGCTTACTGTTAGTTTTGAAAAATGAGGCACATCGTATCAGTGTTCTAGTAACCAAAGGTTTTTGCAATTGTATAGCCCTAAAAGTAACCAAAAATAGCTTACTTAGATGTAAACCATTAGAAGTATCATCTTTATATGTGCACTATAGAAACCTTTGTCTTGTAATATTTTTTGTAGCAGAATTGTATTTCGATGTATCATTCATTTGTAGTTATTGACTGTGCTGTGATACAACTTCTAGTTGTTGAATATGACCAGTGCAGCATCATACTATACTTGTTACCAAGAACACCAATGAAATACTCTGGTTAAATGCCATTCTTTATAATAGCATAAATATAGGAATATATATATATATATAGAACTCAATCAATTGACAGGGAAATCTCTGGGTGTGATGTTCTGTTGAATTAACTGTGTTACTATATGTGCCAGGATATATATTGACCTTTACAATAGTGAACTATCATTTTGTAAGTTTAATTTAATCAAATAAAATAAAATATTACTATTTGGTGATCTTTAAATGTCTAATTTTATTATGTTATATCTGCTTATCTATCTGGTCATCTATTTGATCATCCCAGCACTTTCTCTGTCCAATACACAGGGTCAGATTTACCTATAGGCACAGCAAGCTTGGAAAAGGGCATCTGCTGATAGAGGAAATTATATATATAATACCTCTGAACAGTGTATATTCATATGTAAGTTACTGAAATATGTTACGTCAGATGTGGAATAAAGGGTGTTGTAACACTTGAACAATATTTCCTGTACCCACCCTACTACAATACCTTTGCCTGTGAACAAAGCCACATTCAGATTTAACATTTTTTTGGCAGACTTTGCATAACAATAAGAGACCCAGAACATACAAATACTTGCAAAATTCTTATTGTATTAATCAATTAACCGAAACAGGCTATGGGGCATAACTAAACTGGGACCGTCTGGTTACGAATAAACATTGGCAAGTAGTATGTTAGAGAATTCAAGGTTAATATGTTATTACTGGGTAGTTTTCTCATTCAGGACCCTCATACCTGCACTAAAGGATTACACAGATAAGCGGTTGACTTCAATAGGAATTGTATAATGCATGGTTTCCTTTATGGCAGTGCTGTGATTATTACTGATAACTAGGGATCCCAGAAACAGGACACCCTGTGATCCGCATACTGTAAAATTGCAAGACCTGTCTCCGAAAAGGAATTCTCAGCATGCTTAAGGGAATTTTGTATGTTTTATATAGTTAATATCCAAAATTTCAAAGCAAAATGATCATATATTTTGTGGGACATGTCTGACACTTGGTGCTGACACGCCTAAATTGACATAAAGGAGTGTAGAATGCGTCAGTATATATGAACCTGTCGTATGTGAGTTCATAAATCTGGCATGAGTTATGTCTTGCATAGCACAGCATAACTTATGTTTGGTGCATTCAAAAGTTCTGCGCCTGGCACAAGTTTGGGTATAGAGCTGTTTCTACATCTATAGAACAGGGCAACGAAAGCTTTTTGGTGCAAGATACGGCAAAAATGGTGCAGCCCTGTTCATACATGTCTCCCTTAGTGTTCAATCAACTACTAAATAGCATAAGACCCAAATACTAAAAGCTCATTAGGTTCTTATTTCCTGATGTTTATCTGGCAACTTCCTGTCCCTCTCAAGCACTCTGACCTCAAATTTTGTTTCCTGACAAAAAAAACTGACTAGGAGTCTATATGTCCCAGCTGGCACCAATAGACCTCAGACCATTTCAGTTACAGTGGGTACGGAAAATATTCAGACCCCTTTAAATTTTTCACTCGTTGTTTCATTGCAGTCATTTGATAAGATCCAAAAAGTTCATTTTTTGCTGAATAATGTACACTCTGTCCCCCATTTTGAAAGAAAAAAAAATAGAGATGTAGATATTTTTGCAAATTTATTAAACGAGAAAAACTGAAATATTACATGGTCATAAGTATTCAACTCATATTTAACTCACATGCTGTCCATTTCTTTCTGACCTTTCTTGAGATGGTTCTACTCCTTCATTGAAGTCCAGCTGTGTTTAATTAAATTGAGTGGATTGATTAGGAAAGGCACACACCTGTCTATATAAGACCTCAGAACTCACAGTGCATGTCAGAGCACATGAAAATTATGAGATTTAAGGAACTGCCCAAGGAGCTCAGAGACAGAATTGTGGCAAGGCACAGATCTGGCCAAGGTCACAAAAGAACTGCTGGAGCACTCAAGGTTCCAAAGAACACAGTGACCTCTATAATCCTAAAATGGAAGAAGTTTGGGACGACCACAACTCTTCCTTGACCTGGCTGTCCAGCCAAACTAAGCAATCATGGGAGAAGAGCCTCGGTGAGAGATGTAACGAAGAACCCCAAGATCACTATGGCTGAGCTCCAGAGATGCAGTAGAGAGATGGGAGAAAGTTCCACAAAGCCAACTATCACTGCAGCCCTCCACCAGTCGGGGCTTTATGGCAGAGGAAGCCTCTCCTCAGTGCAAGACATACGAAAGCCTGCATACAGTTTGCAAAAAAAACACATGAAGGACTCCCAGACTATGAGAAATAAGATTCTCTGGTCTGATGAGATGAAGATTGAACTTTTTGGTGTTAACTCTAAGCGGTATGTGTGGAGAAAACCAGGCACTACTCATCACCTACCCAATACATTCCCAACAGTGAAACATGGTGGTGGCAGCATTATGCTATGGGCGTATTTTTCAGCTACAGGGACAGGATGACTGGTTGCAATTGAAGGAAAGATGAATGCGGCCAAGTACAGATATATCCGGGATGAAAACCTCTTCCAGAGTGCTCTGGACCTCAGACTGGGCCGAAGGTTCCTCTTCCAACAAGACAATGACCCTAAGCACACAGCTAAAATAACAAAGTAGTGGCTTCAGAACAACTCTGTGACTATTCTTGTCTGGCCCACTCAGAGCCCTGACCTAAACCCAATTGAGCATCTCTGGAGAGACTTGAAAATGGCTGTCCACCAATGTTCACCATCCAACCTGAGGGAACTGGAAATCATCTGCAAGGAAGAATGGCAGAGGATCCCTATATCCAGGTGTGAAAAACTTGTTGCATCATTCCCAAGAAGACTCATGGCTCTATTAGCTTAAAAGGATGCTTCTACTCAATACCGAGCAAAGGGTCTGAATACTTAAGACCATGTGATATTTCAGTTTTTCTTGTTTAATAAAATTGCAAAAATATCTACATTTCTGTTTTTCTTCTTTCAAGATGGGGTGCAGAGTGTACATTATTCAGCCAAAAAAAAATTAACGTTTTTGATCTTGACCAAATGGCTGCAATGAAAGTAGGAGTGAAAAAAATTAAATGGGTCTGAATACTTTCCATACCCACTGTAGGTGGATAAGAAGGCAGATTCCTCCTATTATGAAGGTAAACCCCAATAAGTTAGTTAGGTAGATAGGCATTTAGGTAGGCACCCCTTAACTAGGTAAATAGGTAAGATCTTAGTTGGGTAGGTAGTTAAGCCTTCCATTGGGTAAGTAGATAAGTTACCTCCCATTTCATAGGAATAGAGGTAAGTCTTCTATTAAGTTAGTAATCCCTCCATTATGTAAGTAGGCAAGCTCCCAATGAGTTGGTTGTTAAGGTAGGTTAGCCTCCCATTGGGAAGGTAAATAGATAAGCACCCCATTAGGTAGGTAGACAGGTAAACTTTCGATTAGGTTGTTATGTATGCCTCCCATTGGGTAGGTATATACACAAGACTCCCATTAGTTTGATAGGTAGTCCCTAATTTGGTATGGAGATAGATATGCTTCTCATTAAAGTAAAAGTAAAGTAAAAACCCCTGCACTGGCTGCTCGCAGCTAGCTGTGAGACGATCCGTGGATGTAAATCGGCCTGTGGCCGTCCTCTCCATTTCCTTCTTCTATGTGTGCTTCCGAACACAGCCACAGAAGCTGGGGTTTTTACTTTGTGGTAAAACCCTTTAATTAGACAAAGCGGTAGATAGGCACCCATCCTTAATTGTGCCCCCCCTTTTTTCTAATTGGAACATAAAACAATAAAACTCACGTATCTTAATTCTCCTGCTAAGCAGCTGGCTTCTCATACTGATAAACTAGCCTGCAGCCAACAAGAGATATGTTCAGAGCTGACCGCCAACAGAGGCCAATCAGGATTTCCAGGTCATGTGCCCGCCTGCGACAAACCCAGAATCTGGCAGTGTTCTAGTGGATGTAAGATCGTTGCATATATCTAGGCCACTCTACAGACCTGCAGGCCAACCACATTCTACTGGCCTATCAGGACTAGGGATTCCTCATCTGTCTCCAAACAGGACTTAAACGGGTTTTGCCACAAGTTGATTTCATTACCTCCCTGGTCCCCTCAGTCCTTTTCATGTTTGAAAAAGGGGGCATTCCTTTCTTCTGAAAAAAAAAAAAAACCCGGCCTCCTCCTGTGCTTTCTCCCCAGGCTGACTACTCATTATTTATCAACTTGTGGGGAGAAGGCATTGTTCATTCCCAGGGGAGAAGATCAGATTGAGCAGCCAGCCTGCAGTCACTGACTGTTTACTTATCTAATTATATTACAATGCCTGTATGGCTTTCCTAGGTTAGTGCAGACAAGGAGTAGGAAGGGGCATGGCTGAGAGAGACAGAGCTAGTGCGCATGCCCAGAAGCCCTGCTCTACTCTCAAGCTAATGAAGAGTGTCCTGGCCGGCAGGGAGACACTGAGCATTTCTGGCAATGCTCGCTCCCATTTCCTGCCATCAGATACTGAAGATAAAACTGAGCACGCGTGGCCAGCCAGGGAGAAGCTGAAATGCAGGTCGGAGCCCCTAACAACGAGCAGAACACACATGAAAAGAAAAGAATGCAGCTCTGACAGGCCACATATTTTTTTAATGACATATTTAGAAAATTGCCCATTTTGGTGGATCCCACGTCAACATTAGATAATGGCAAAACCTCTTTAATTACAGTTTTACCTGGATTAAGCATACCACCACCTGTCCTCCACAGGCTGCTCATTCCAAGCTAGGATTGTTTCTACAACCCCAGTTATAACCCTAGAGCAGGCATCCTCAAACTGCGGCCCTCCAGCTGTTGGGAAACTACAACTCCCATCATTCCCACTGTTATAGATTATATAAATGCATGATGTGAGTTGTAGTTTCCCAACAGCTGAAGGGACGCACTTTGAGGATGCCTGCCCTAGAGCATTAGAGGAGGTCTCTATACTAGCTTACCTTGTATTCTTCAACAACCAAGCCATGCTTAACAAAGTATCAGTCCTTTCTCTCTCAGAGACTCGCTCTTTAATTCACAGATAACCCTCTAACGTAGCTTTTGCACAGGCATCACGTCCCCAGGCCTCCAATGAACCTACACCTCAGCAGTTCCTGCTCTGATGTTTAAACCTTGGCCCTACCCTCCAACTTATCAGGCCAACAGCACTTTCCCCAAAAAACTGTCAAGAGCTGTCTACAAACCAAGGTTCTTCCCACTTAGTGTGAGGGCACAACGCATTGGTGTCACCATGCGTGTCAGTTCCCCTCACATTATCTTTTTTAGGAGTTATACCAGTACCTTTACATCCCCTGTAGCTGTCAACATCAAACATGGCACTAGGTATTATGGCTGACTGTCCTATGGTTTCTGTGACAAAATTGAGTAAATATCACACATATTTACATGTACATAAATGTAAAGAATGCAAGGGCAGACCAAATATGTGTCACTGACCAGTCTCTCAAAAGCAAAGTGTCCATTTAAAGTGACAAGCAACTGTCTAGAAAGAATACAGTTCCTGCAAGCGAGAATACACAGTTTATCCCCTTAAAAAAATGCCTAAAATGTGAATTTTGTCTGCAGTTAACTCCAAACTCATAAGCTTTTATCTAATTCAAAGGAAACAGCCTTTATTATTTTGTAATGTAAAAATATTTTTTTAGATATAACTTAACAGATTTTAGCTAAAATATGAACCATGGAAGAGGGCCATGTACCGTATGTAAACTAGATGAAGCTTGAAAAGGACTTCCTTGTGGAAGTACATGCAAAACAGAGAATATAGAGTCAAAAGCTGTGTATGGCCAGTTTTACATGTGGGCATTACAGCTGAAGGTCCCAACTGGACTTGGGTCTAATGACCTAAACAGACATCATCATAAATCCCTATTATTATTAGATCTGCAGTAAGGACGGGACTTGTGCCCATTACCCCGGAAAAGAAGTATGCCCTTGTGTGAAACTTGCCTACCCTGTGAATGCTTCCCCCCACCTGGACCACGAACATTTACCAGTACCTCTCAATAATATTCACACAGTTTTTAAAAGAATACTTCACCATACATATTACCATCATACTGTTACTAAGTGAATCCCACTATACTGAGACCAACATTACCTATAATGCTACTACATAAGAACCAAATAATACCACCACAACACGACCACAAATTACCACCACATAGTGACTAAATATTACTACTATACTAATACTACATAAAGACCACTATACGGAGACCAATGTAGCCTCCATACAGTGACTGTATAGTGGTAGATACTAGTTCTACACAGGAACTCTTCAGATGTTAAAGTGAATACAGTACTGTTATATCCACTGACTCACAGGTAATGTCTTCCCTGACGAGTCATTCACTTTCCCTTTTCTTCTCCATCTGGTGGCCATAATGACTTCTCCCGGCCATAACTCATTCCTGCAGAATCTGCTCCATAAACATCTTAGAATATTCACTTTTACAGCACCTCACTAACTATTCCCCACTTCTAAATAAAGTCCCCATAAGGAAATTGTTTTACTCGATGGGGGAAGGGTGGGTGGTATATGGGTCTTTGGTGGGTATTGTATTTTGTGATAGCAGTAGGTGGCATAACACAATGATCGTGGGGGAATGGGAGAGGTGGTTCAGACCACAGTTTATAGACTTAATTACGAAGAGGGTGGGAGGGAACAGAGGACCAACTCCCTAGAAATTGTGCTGCAGCTGTAGCCGCAACCCTTCAGGATCATACTTAGCTCTGTCCCTGTCACCCCCAAAAGATCAACCGCAGGAATGACCTTCGGGGAGGGGGGCAAGGAATGGAGTTGTAACGGTTGTCCCCGCACCTCCGCAGCGTCCTTGGCTGCGAGCAGCGCCGCAGTCCGGTACTCAGGCTGCGTGCGCACCCGCAGCTCTGCCCCACGCTTACCTCGCCGCGCTCCTGTTTCTGACCCGGTGCGCGCTCCTGCTGCTGGCTGGGTGTGCGCTCGCCCTCTAGCGCGCGCGGTACTGGACCTAAATTTAAAGGGACAGCCCTCCGGTAATTGGTTTCACCGGGCACTGATCCTATTTAAGTCCTCATAACCCTGCCAAATCAATAGTGCCCTGTGCCTAGAGAGGAAGCGTTCCATAAGTGTCTTTTGTCTTTTCTGTATACCGCACCGTTTGCCTCCGTCCCTCGACCACGAACCTTTGCCGCCTGTCCTGACCTTATCGCCTGTCCCCGACTAAGAGCCTGCTTTACGATTTTGTACCATGCCGCACCTAGGCCGCCGCCACAAGCAAGTCACGTCAGGGGTAATGACCTGGTAGCAATCCGCCGCAGCAAGTCCATCCCGCTTTGCGGCGGGCTCTGGTGAAAACCAGACCTACTTATATTCCGCTCCCTGGTGTGGCTATTACTATCGCTTGTGGTGGTGTTGAGGATGCACTACCACTGACCGCTACAGGAGTTTATTACTGTCATGCTTTTTGTAGTGTTTCTGTTTTTCTACAGGTTTCCGCTTTGGACTTGTTGGACTATATTAGACCTGTTGGATCCAGTTCTTTAATGAAATGAGATGATATCAGGGAGTGTTTATTTAAATAAATTGTTTTGTTGTTGTTTGGATGTTTTTTTTAACCATTTTATTCCAGTGTTAGTAGTTTGACAAATTCCTCTCCATTATGATTACTGGGACTTGTTGTCAGCCAGCATTGTTTTTTTGTCACCCCGAAGCTGACAATCACCCGTCTCACTACTACCCCAGTACCCAAAGCACCAAGGATACTGAGAAGAGTTGGGTTATTGTCAGCATTGAACCATCTAATGTGATTGCTTATGGTATGGGTGCTGGCTGGTACATTTAGGGTAGGATGCAATCAAAATCCATGGACCTTCCCATCCTGATAGTATTAGACTATTAGCCTGTAGCTGCTTGTTTTACCTTGGCTGGTTATGAAAAAGGAGGGGACCCCAATTTATTTTCTTTTAATTAATGATTTGTTAATTACAGTGCTTTTTAGAAATTCAATAAATAAATAATTATTTAAAAAACAGGGAAGGACCATGAATATTGGTTCCTTTCCATACAGAAAATACCAGCCTGCAACCCTCCCCGAAGTTAACTATCACAGCATGAATTCTAAATATGACCCTGCAGATAAGGAGACCCCCTTTTAGGGGATAATCCATCCAAATTAGTTAGTCAGACTCATACTATTAGTTAGGTAATGCAATGACCCAATTCAATATCTACATAAATAGGCCGCCCATTATATACAGCCCAGTAGGTAGGTAGATCCCTGGGTAGGTGAAGCTCCAGCAAGGCAGATAGGAAAGGCCCCAGATAAGTACATAAGCAAGGTTTCAGGTTAGTAGGTAGGCAAGGCCTCAGGAAGGTAGGCAGATAAGATCACAAGTATATAAGCAAGAAGGCCCAAATAGGTAGGTAGGTAGCTAGGAAGTTAGTCAGGCAAGGCCCAAGATTGGTAAGCAAATAAGGCCCCAGGTAGGTAGGCAGGTAAGGCTCCAGATAGGTAGGTAGCTAGGTAGGCAAGCCTTTAGGTAGGTAGGTACATAGACAGACAAGGCCCTAAGTAGGTAGGTAAGGTCTCAGGTATATAGGCAGGCTAGGCTCCAGGCAGGTACATAGGCAAGGCACTAAGTAGATAGACAGGTCTCAGTAAGGAAGGTAAGGTCTATGTAGGTAGGGCCACCCCATCTGTGTTAGTGCCCCCACTAGTTAAATAAAATGTAAAAAATGATACACCATTCTCCTCATTTCCCCAATTAGCATCAGGATCCTGTGGGTGAACCCAAGCACAGGTGGTGTGATGTTGTGATGTCAGGAGGCTCCACTGATGACTTGTAAGTTGTAGGCCTAATGCAGTATACGGCCTACAAGATTGATTAGTGGAGCAGGGAGCTGGTGGGTCCTGGCCCACCAAGGTTTTTAACTGTTTGCATGTCCCAAGCTAACCTGTCACCATGGAAATGCTGTTTAATCCACTGGTATCACGTCATTAACTAGGAGGAGCTAAGAAGATTGATGTATAATTTTGTGGGAAAAGGTTCAGCATAACTTGTAACTTTTCGATTGAAATCTCTTTTCTTCTATGCTCAGGATTCCAGTGGGCAGTCATAGTCAATGACTGACAGCATTATATATATGGGCATACATACAAAGATGGCTGTCAATCACTGAGTAGGACTACCTTCTTAACTCCTGAGCCCAGTGTGAGCTGATATGTAAATGATTAAAATTCAAGTTAAACTAAAGATATGTTCACACAGTGTTTTTTGATCCGATTTAGGATCCGTGTTGGATCCGAAAATCGGATCCAAAATCGCTGTAGCAGTCGGATCTAAAACAGATCCAACATGTGTTGGCTGCAGCAGGATCACACCCTATAGTTTATTATAGGGCTCCCGCTGCGTGTTTTGGACCAAGAATTGACATGTCAATTCTTAGAACGGATCCGAAAGACGCAATGAGACACACATCAGCGATCACTTGTGTGAGCGCCGATGCATGATTCTAATAAAAAGCAATGTAAAATCACATTGCTATCTATTCGATACGTGTTTGGATCCGTTTGGGGTCCGACAGATGGATCCAAACACGTATCAAAAAGCGTATGTTACACGGAGTAAAACATGCTGTGTGAACATACCCTAAGGGCATTCTGTATGAAAACTGTCTATTAGTAAGACTGTCTTTGTTGACTATAGCAACCAGTCAACTCAGCTTTCATTTCATATAGTGCTGTAAAAAAATAAAACCTGAACTCTGATTGGTTGCTATAGTTAACAAAGGTAGTCTTACTAATAGACAGTTTTCGTACATAAGGCCCTAAGGGTGCGTTCACACGGCAGTGGACAAATACCGGTCGGTTTACCCGGCTGGTATTTGTCTGGTTTTGCGGCCGTCCCCACGGCCGTGGGGGGGACGGCTTTTCTCCGCGATGAGCGGAGAAGAGCCCACCCCCTCCCATTGAGGTGTTCATATTCCGTCCGGAAACCGGACGGAAGAATGAACATGCTCAACGTATTATGAGCGGCCCGCGGGCGGAAAAACCGCCGAGCGGAAAACCCGAGCAGTGGGGACTGCTGCACGGGTTTTCCATAGAGCACAATTGTGCTCATTTTCAGACGGTTTTTCAGACGGTCTGAAAAACCGCAAACCGGCTGAAAAAACGGCCGAAAACCCGTGCAGTGGGGACATGCCCTAAGTGTTTTTTCACAATATTTCAAATCAGCTTCTCCTGCTTTATAGCATGCTGCTTGCAATTTAGGCTGCTTCTGCAATATGACAGGTTCCCTTAGGAGCTATAACCTTGACATGTCTACAGTAAATGATATTTTCCAGTCAGATACAAATTTAATGTGCCTGATATTTAAATTATTTGCTTGCTAATAAACCTTCAATGTTCCAATGTCCACCTACAACTGCTGGTTTCAAAGCACTTCTGAGTTCCTTCAGATGCATAAGGGAGATTCCCTTTGCCTTAAAAAATGCATGTTAAAAAGTCAAGTAAAAAAAATGCTAGCTGAAAAAAAGCTTTTAAAATAAACTCTATACCCTAGATACAAAATGCCACAAAAACCCTTTTGGGGGAATTCATCAAACTACGTAGTTTTTGTTTTTTTCAAGCCCAAGCCAGAAGTAGATCCTACAAAAGCAAAAATAGATGTCCTTCCCTAATATGTCCTGTTCCTTGTATTGCCATGCCTCACTTTGGCATCAGTGTGAAAGAAACTCCATGTAAACATTCCCTTAGGCCGGTTTCACATAGCAGTATTTCTGTTAGTATTCTACAACAGCAGTTGTATTGCACGACCAATAGAGGAAATTATACTGAGAAGAGGAATAATGGAAAGATTTGCACCACTTGGGTGTTGGATCCACTCCTGGTTATGGCTTGCAAATGCTAATGCAAATTACGGACTAAAATAAACATACAAAATCCAGCCTTAGGGTAGTTTCACACACAGCATATCCTGGATAAACGCTACTGCAGTTTTGGAGACAATTAAAAAAAAAATCCAAATCCGAAGTGGATCCAGTAGGAAAAAGGCTTATTAGCCCTACATTTATATTCCCCATTTCATTTTAATCCGCTTCAGGCTCTCAGAAACCACCCGTAGGCTATGTTCACACGGTGTAATTGCAGGGCGCACAGAACGCCCCCGCAAATAAGCCAGGTGTTTGGAAGTTGCGCTGATATGCGCGGACTCCCGCGATGCGGGGGGGTGGAAGCCCATCGGCCCCATTGACATGCATTACTCACGGCGCATATTTGATGCAAGTGATTGACATGTCACTTATCTCCCCGCGTGTACAATACGATCGTATTGTACGAGCGGGTACAGAAGGCATAATCTATAGTTCTCTATGAGAACTGTGGATTACCGGAATTTCGGCGCGCATCTCGCTCGTATAAGAACACAAATACGACGCGAAATGCACGCCAAAATTCCCCTGTGTGAACATAGCCTTAATATTCAAAATAAAATGCGTCTCTACCAAGTACATGTGATCCAAATGTCATCCATAATACATGAGACTACCTAGTGAAAATCCTCAAAAAAATAGATCTGCTTGAGTACTTTTGCCTTGGTTCACCTTAGGCATGCCGCAGGCCAGCAAGCATTTCCATAAACCTTGATATGCCTATCCCTCTGTATTTTACCTGAAAAGAACCATTGTCTCTCTCTGATGAGAAACCACAGTTGTGTTTTCTTTCTCAATTGAAAATCTGCCAAGCCTGAGGCCCAGATAGGGTTTGGTTTCACTGGGCTATATATAGCGGACTTATAGGTACCTACAACACAGGTTATTAGCATGGCATAAAGACAGTTTAAAGAAATCTAATTCTGAATTTAGCAAATAAATGCAGTATTGTATAATTGTGGCTCAATAATATGCTCTGAAGATATCCAAAAGAGAAAAAACATTGCAACACGGAAAGTAAATGCATATTAAATAATAATGGGACATGATATGCTTTGCCCCTACTATTTAATTATGCAACTTGTGGAGGAAAGTGGCACAAGGAACAATTTGTTCTTAATTAAATGTCAGGGAGGAAAATAAACAGTACTTACCTGCTTAGTGGAAAGTGAATGACTTGAAGACGAAATGTGGAGGAGAACACTGCAAGACATGAGGAAGATTTATAATATATACAGTCAAGTCACATTATTATGACCATTTCCTACCTTCGTAGATGGCAGCGTGTAGTCCATAAAGAAAGTCACATTTTGTAAGCTGGGCTTAATGGGTATGCAAGTTATGTGATGTCTGCAGACATGTTCCTCGTTTCTGTCATAGGTAAAAGGGGCAATTTATTATAGCTGTACAAAGGGATAAATTGGTTTCGGGCCAAGGGTGTCACAATTTCTGAAATGGTTCTGTTTGTGAACTGTTTGCATGCTGTAGTGGTGAAAGTGTTTTTGAGTGGACAAATGCCACCATTTGCAAATAAGCGACATGGAAACTATGGAGTACCAGGTTCTTTTGATGTGAGAGGCGAACATTGGCTATGAAAGCAGGAGAGGGTGGACAAACATGCTAGAGTGAACCAGAGGGCTATTGGACATGAGTCTCAAACAACAGTTCAATTAACCCTACTGTGTATGTGACTTCTAACCAGATAGATGGTCACTGCACCTCTGCTAACAATGGTTCTATTGGCAGAAAAGCCTTTAATTTTCATAACAGTATCAGAATTGAATCTCTGCTGATTGCCAAAGAGTTGCCTTCTCCATTGAGTCCTATTTTCTGCTTCCTCGAACAGATGGTCATTGGCGTTGGTCTGGGGAATATTGTCATGGCATTCTCTGGGTGTTACACATGGTAGGAATCTTCCTGCCATTTCGACTTCTCCTGCTTACTAGATCAGATGAGGAAGTTGCTATGTCCCCTTCCTAAAACAACTCTCAGGATTGATCAGCAGACCATGTGGCACATTTGAGCTAAATTGCTGAGAATGATTGATTGCTACTCCTCTATAAAGCTGAGTTTCATATGCTGGAAGGTACAGAGTATATGGTTTAGCTGAGAGCTTAAAGTGGTTGTCTCACTACAAAGATTGCTTTTTATGCTAAAGATCTTGGAAAAACAAGTCACTTTGCAATATGTGTCCATTAACATTATCCTACCTATTCCTAGATATCCCCTCTTGTATGGGCTGCATCAGCTCCTCAGGTCGCTATAGCTTCAGACCTGTCCGATCTCTCATGATAGGCTGCCAACGCTGGTTGCTATAGCTACAGACCTGACTTCTACATCAGCCAAGTAGAAGCCAGTAAACACGCCCCTGAATCCAAAATGAAACCAAAAAAACAGGACTGAGGTAAGATGAACCAATGTAGTGAGACAACCCCTTTAAATCTTGTGATCTGCTTGCATTCTGTTTCTAATATTGTACACATTTAGTCTTGCTGTATTCTGTTTTAGTTTAGTTTTGTTTGCCTAGTTAGTTAGAGCCCAGTTTGCCTTTAGTACTATGTTTTTTTTTAGTTCTGATCTGTGTCAGTTTTTGAGTGTGTTTTATTCTTACGTTCTTTTTGGTAGTTTTGTGCTGTTTTATTTAGGCTCAGCACAGCTGAAGGACATTGGTTGGGATATCATCAGGGATAGAGTAGGGCTATGGGAGGATGGTGTCATGGACAGTGCAAGGGTCCTTAGCTCTATGGTTGCTTTATTTCTGCCCTATGTCAGTTTTTCAGTGTGTTCTATTCCTGAATTCTCTTTGGTTGTTCTGTGCTGTTTTGGGTAGGGTCAGCAAAGCTGAGGGACATTGGTAAAAATTTTGTAAGAGATGAGATGGTGCTTGGGGAGTCTAATGTTAGGATCAGCACTAAGGACTAGTTTTTGCTTGGGGTCTTGGTTCTGAATTCAAGTCAATTATCATTCCATTTCCATCCATACCCTTGTTACCATCTGTCTTGCTGTTCATCATCTAATGTTAAGTTCTTGTGTTTATTTTTTAATACATTTAGTATATTACTTGCATGTGAGCACAGGGTGGAGCCAGCTTCATTCCATGTTGTTTAATCTATTAGACACTGTGGCGATTGTGGCGCTGGGTTTAAATGAATGAGAAATGGTGCTGCATATCATTCCTCACTCTGATCAGGGCCCCTGGGGTGAGATTGTGGGGCCCTGATTGGTTAACATGGCAGCTGGAAGCCTTGTTAGGGCTTCCATCACCGCCATGTTTTCCGTTTTACAGGAAATAGTAAAACTGCCATCTTTATACACCCTATTGCATTGTCTATACAAATTCAATAGGTTGTACAAATGATCGCGCCCCCTAGTGGTGATGCAACCTAAGGGAACTCAATGTTAAAGTAAAAAAAAAAATGTTTAAAAGCGAAAAAAAAATATATTAAAAGTTTAAATTACCCCTCTTTTGCCATTTTACAAATAAAAATAAATAATTGATAAAAGAAAGTTACACATATTTGGTATTGTCACGTCCCGAAAAGTCTGATCTATTAAAATATAACATAATTTATCCTGTACACTGAACACCGTAGAAAAATTGTGGTTTTTTGGTCATTTCAGGTCCCCCAAAAATTGGAATAAAAGTGATCACAAAAGCCGCATCTATCTCAAAATGGTACCAATAAAAAGTATACTTCAGGCCTCAAAAACTTCTCCCTCATTCAGGTTCATAGTTGGAAGTGCAAAAAAGTTATTGGTCGCAGAAAGTGGCGCTCCGGCACAAATGTCAAAAATATAAATTGTTTGCATTTTTTTTATGGTACCAAAACATAACGCAAACCCTACATGTTTGGTATTACTGGAATCACACCAACCTGCAGAATATAGAGAATACATCATCGCAAACATGGTACAAGTATGTTTTTTTCACATTTTTACCCACTTAGAAATTTTTGCGGTTTCTCAGTATTTTCTATGGTACGGTGAATGACACTATTAGAGAATACACCTTATCCCGCAAAATAAAAGCCCTCACATGTCTAGGTAGGTGGAGAAATAAAAAAGTTATGGCTCTGGAAAGGCGAGCAGGGAAAAACGAATGTGTCAACCAAAAAAAGTGCTCAGTCCTTAAGGGGTTAACTGATTTAGGTATGAATCCATCCAGCTTGATCACATATACCCATCCATGCTGAATGTGGCATGTCACATGACTAGAAATATCTGAAGTTAGTTGGAAGAGAAGGACTAAGACTAAGTGGTACCAAGGCCCACCAATTTCCCAGGCTTAAACCCAATTGTGCAATTGTGGGACCACCTCAATCATTGTGTTCTCTCTATGGATTTTTCCACCCACACTTTCCAGCAGCTGTGGGATACACTGCAGTCATCATGGCACCAGATTCATGTGACAAACAACCAGGACTTTAGTGAATCACTCCTAGCTCATCTAGCTGCTGTTTGTGCTCAACATGGCGGCTCGTTTAGATATTAGCTGGTCACAATAATGTGACTTGACTGTGTTTTCTTGTAGCACACAAAATTAGTGTGAATTCAAATTTGTCACAGAGATTTCTGTGACTGGCCTATTCATTTGAATGGGGTTTTAAGAAAGCAATGTACTTGCTTGCTATGAAAACAACCTCATTCAGATGTATGAAAATTATTTTCAGTTGCAGAAATTTTAGCAACAAATTTGCTGTGTGTAAATATGAGTTTATGTTGTTTTTTTTTGTTTTTTTTTTTTTTTCTTAAATAGTGGCTAAAGTCAAGTTGACTTCAGCTATAACCAGTGTAATTTCCCAAGGATGCATTGTAAAGTGGAAATTAATTGCAAAAGTGTATGACCATTAGCAATTACATCAAAATGCTTGAAGCTGAAGTCAAATTAGGAACTGTACTGTGTTACGCAGTGCTACATGGCAATCTGGGTTTAGAGGGCAATAGCTTATTATAGGTATATGTGATGTACAGCAGACATAAATAGCTACTTTTTGTTGAGAAATAAAACATCCAACGAACTGGAAAATCAGCCACTCCAGCATCAGGCTGACTTCATTGGCAGCAGACAAGTGGAAATGTACTGTGAGGAACCTTAAACGTATTGATGAAAAACACCTGAAAAGTGTGTAAACATTGGGAGACATGTATGATTGGGGTTTTGCACCCTTTTCTGGCACAAAATGTGCCTAAGTGAGTCGGCTACGATGTCAGGGGCGTAACTACAGGGATAACAGGGGTAGCAGTTGCTACGGGGCCCGGTGGCTTGGGGGGGGCCCCGCGGCAGCTGCTATCACCTCTGCTACCCGTGATGCCGCTCCTGGGCCCCGCCGGCGTAACACAACAGTTCACCTCCGGCGGGTGCAGAGCTGCGGGGCCGGTCTGTGAGGCAAAGGGGGGGGGGGGGGGGGGGGGGGGGGGGGGGGGGGGGGGGGGGGGGGGGGAGGGTGGGGGGGGGGGGGGGGGGGGTGGGGGGGGGGGGGGGGGGGGGAAGGGCGCCGCCAGCAGATTCCGTCCCCTTGCTTCACAGAGGCCCTCTCTTAATTTGTATGCACGTCCGTGCGACGTGCATACAATTAAGATGAACGGCGGGGCAGGGAGAGCTTGTGCGCTCCCTGCCCCTGCCCTACCTAGCTGCAGGCGGTGCGGCGGAACTGACGCCATCGCGCCCCCTGCCGAGCTTCCTGTCCTCAGCCCCAAGCCTAAAGCAGCAGGCTTGGGGCCAGTAGCGGACGGAGACGCCGGGGGAGCGTGGCCAGGTAAGTAATTAGCTAGGGGGCCCTAAAGGGGGAGGGGGGACTATACCTACAGGTGGGGGAGAAGTATACCTACAGGGGCTCTAAAGGGGGGGGGACTATACCTACAGGGGGCTCTAAAGGGGGGGACTAATACCAACAGGGGGCTCTAAAGGGGGGGGAGAACTATACCTACAGGGGCTCTAAAGGGGGGGAGAACTATACCTACAGGGGGGCTCTAAAGGGGGGGGGCAACTATACCTACAGGGGGGGCCCTAAAGGTGGGAAGAACTATACCTACAGGGGGCTCTAAAGGGGGGGAGAACTATACCTACAGGGGGCTCTAAAGGGGATGGGGACTATACCTACAGGGGGCTCTAAAGGGGGGGGAACTATACCTACAGGGGGCTCTAAAGGGGGGGAGAACTATACCTACAGGGGGCTCTAAAGGGGGGAACTATACCTACAGGGGGCTCTAAAGGGGGGAGAACTATACCTACAAGGGGGCTCTGAAGGGGATGGGGACTATTCCTACAGGGGGCTCTAAAGGGGGGGAAATATACCGACAGGGGGGTTAAAGGGGGG